>BQNB010067596.1:0-34148 GCA_026074375.1 Tanacetum coccineum | reverse complement strand
CGCAACACCCAGGGTCTGTTTGGTTAGACGCAATGAACTAGTAAAGGTATGTAATTGACGATATAATGGAATGAACATAGTAATTGAATGAACATAGTAATTGAATGAGTCATTATTGTTTCATTGACATATTTGGTTGTCATGTTAGAATGGAATATAGTTTTTTGTTTCACGTATGTTGTTTGGTATGAGGCAATTAATATTGAAAATGAATGAAATAAATGAAATATGAGAAAATATGATTCCATGTCGTAACGGAGTGAAAAAAAATTGGTGGTTAGAGACGTAATGAAATGAAATGAACCAATAATGAACCATTCCATTACAAAACTCAAAACAAACAAAATATTTTCTTTTTGTTCATTTCATTCCGGCTTTGAATGCATACCANNTTCCCTACTAGACCCTTTAGGTGTCAAGATCAGATCTTATAGCTTGCTTACTCCTCTAGTCTTGAAATGGGTATAAATAGTGGCCTTGGTAGTTCATTCTAACTCGTACCCCCCATCTTATTACTATAACCCTTAATAAAGTAATACTTTTCTCCCATATGATCCTAGGATCATTAAAGACATTCAAGAAGCAAAGCCCTGAATAAAACGAAGCCCCGGAGTCGTTACTCTAGCCGTACGAAGCCGAAAGTCCCGATTCTGACCCGTTTCCAAGCTATAAGCTCTTCTGCTCATGTAACGTCATAATGTTCATATTATCTTGATAAAATCATAATATAAAGCTTTGAACTCAAAAACCTAAGTGTTATGCCTTTTTGATCAAAAACCGTACACCCGAAACCCTAATTTTATGTTTTTACTTAAACTAGGAGTTAACAAAAGTTACACGTTAGGTCCCTGTGAAATATTTACAAAATTTACCCCTAACTATTATATACTTTTCATTTCATATTAAAAGTTTTATATATAAATAAAAACTTATATCTTTTTTTTCATTTCATTTTTATAAAAGAAAAAAAAACACACACACACTCCTTCTCTCTCAAGTTTTCCGGCAGCCTCCCCCTCCACTGCCGCCGGCCATGTTTTCCGGCCAAACTCCGGCGAACCTAAAACTTTATAAAAACGATTCTCATCGCCCGATCCACTCGATCCCCACACTCACGCTTCTCCACGCGCCGCCCTCTCCTCCAGCTGCCTCCCCACCGCAGCCCATCATAACACCACCACCATCATCACCCCGCTGCCATCTCCATCACCTACGCACCACCCACACCATCACCACCTCCTCCATTTCCATCCTCGAACATCATCGCCATCATGCAACCGCCACCTTCATCTCCGGTGCCACCACAATCGCACCTCACATTACCACTACCCTCACCACCCTGTCAACCGTCGCACCATCACACCCTATCGTAACAGCCGGCAGCCACCAAATCTGCCACCACCGACGCCATGCACCGCCACCCTCACCACTACTGTCACAGCCTTGTACCACCATCACTTCACCATTCATTTTTGAGTTTGGTTGGTATATGGCAGCGAGGGGGGGCTGCGTTTGGTTGCCCAACGCAGCCGGCATGTTTGGCTGTATCGAGCCCATTTAGGGGGCGTTCGGGTTTGGCTGTTAACACACAAGGGTGTGTTTGTTTCGGTGGACAACAGCCCCTAAAAGGGGTGGGTGCTTGCTGCGATTTAACAGCCCCTAAGGGGCGTTTGTTTCTGCGTCTTATGGCCCCGTAAGGGTGCATTTGGCTGTATAAAACAGCCAAGAGGCTGCGTTTGGTTTTGGTGGTTTGCAACATCATCGGATGCGCTGTTTGGCACCACAAGGGTGCGTCCAGGTGCGAGTCAGCCGCCCCCCCGGGGGTGTGTTCGGCTGTGACAGCCACCCAATGGGGGTGTTTGGTATTAAAATCAGCCCGCAAGGGCGTTTGTTTGTATGGTTAAACAGCCAAAGGGCTGTTTGGTTTTGGGCAGCCCCATAAGGGGTGTTTGTTTCTGGATGTTACAACAATAAGGGTGCGTTTGGGTTAAATAAAAACCCCGAATCGGTGTGTTTGTTTTTGTGGTTAAACTGCCCAAAAGGGGCGTTTGGATCTGCGTATTGTAGCAGGAAGGGTGTGTTTGGTTGTGTTATTTTGTTCTTTTATTTTAATTTACTTTTAATTATTTATTTGATTGATTTTGTCTAAACGTATATATATATATATATATATATATATATATATATATATATATATATATATGTATATATATATGTATATATAATATATATATAAATTATATATATATATAATATTTATTATTATATATTATATATATATATATACTTCTATATTATGCACACGGCATAAATTGCGACGTGGATTGATTGAGTGGGTAAAACATTTGATTTTGGTTAAAACTAGAAAAGTTTGTAACGATAGGTCATGTCGATTTTTTACAAACTTTTAACCTTGTATTTTTCGCTCTGTAATATATATTCATCTTTGAAACCGTTAAATGGAATCAATCTGTTATAGTTTAAGAGATTTCAGTTATAATTATACAATAACTCGGTGAATAGACGACAATACTACCTTTACAAACAAGACAACTATTTTAATTACAACCCGTTAAGAAAACGAAATATTAATTTATAAAATATTATTTTATAAATTCCCGACTAGAAAATAAAGTCATTACTTTTGTAAAAACTTTAGAAACATCGTTTACCTAATACATAACTTTAAAACGTACGTTTTCTTTTATATAAGAACTTTTATTTATTCATTTAAGTGGTGTTATCCTTAAAAGTGTCGATAACTTATTTGGTCTAATTATTTTTTCACATTCTTTATATCACTTTCGGATCTATTCTTTACCCCCCGATGTTGTCTACATTATATAGTTCAAACATTATATGAATTATTCTAATTGTTCATTTTTTATAATGTAATATATATACGGGATTATATTACTACGGTTGCGTGTGTTTTTTTGATTTATTTAATTTACCAACACACCAAACTCATCCAACTTGAAATCCAAAACCTTATCAACGAGTCATCGTTGAATGTACTCATCCTATCGGTAAACCCCAACAATTCATCATTCTAAGCTCAATAGATTTAAACGTTTAGTTTAGCTGCATTCCTTGGTCGGAGCTGTTCGTTTTCGTTCGTGTTGTTGCTTATTCATTTGTCATTTATCTTATTTTGCTCTGCAACATCAAGGTTGAGTTCATAAGGGGGGGGGGGCCTCACGTTTTAATTGTCTTTATATTTACCTTATTAATTTGGAGTGGAGAAACATGCTTGTTTACAAACTCGATTACTTCACTGAATTTCGAACTCGTATACGTTGATTTCAAACTTGTTAAATGATTGATATTACACTCGTTTTTACTTATGGATATAAGTACTTTAAGCTTTTACAAAATCGTTGGTTGTTTTTACTGGAACCCACTTGCGTGAGATATCCCTGTGTACGTGGTGCCTAAGTTAAGCGTTTAGACCCACTATTTGCTCCGAACTTTCATGAACTGTCATTCTTTGGGACTGGGAGGGACCAGTCAAGGGTGCGCGAGTGAATAAATAGATCTATTGGGACTTAATTATCCCTATCCGGATGTGAGTTAGCCGATCACTTCCCACGGGTCGCGCCCGATAAACAGATCTATGTTCATGTCGAACTGGTTCCTAGGTTGTTTTTGTCGGACACCTGGTAAGGGCTATCAAATACTTTATAGCATTGTACATGCTATCTTGCGTAACCTTAGCTTCTGTGTCACTGAGCTTAGTGCAACGTAATATACACACCCTATGTTATGTGAAGTTATATCTCCCCTTTTTAACTATCACATACGTTTTGAAGTTTTGTGGTCCATACTACTTTGGTTGTACGTTTCTGATTACTAAACACTTTTCATTATACTATTGTGAGTGAAGCAATCGTAACATTTTGGATACTCGTAAATGTTTTTTGCTTAAAACCTATGAATTCATCAACTTTTATGTTGACGTTTTTAGATATTTTTTCTGGTGCTTAGCTTTGGACGTCTTAATGGTGTGATATGTGGTAGTCTACGTGCAATATGATTAACATCTTTCAAGGACTTTATTACCATTTCATTACTCGTTGTCTTTTTGAAAACCAAAATTACTGCTTCTGCTATATATTTTATTTTCGCTTTGCTAATGTTTAATTTCCCTTTTAAATGTTGTAAAATACTTTATTTATTTTCTAAACAATGTGCAACGAGTTTTATGATTTTCAAAACGTCTATTAGTGGTCGTTCTCTCGTGCTTTATGTTCGAAATATGATGACGTCACGCCCTCGGCACGTATTCTGTCCAGGCCCCGTCTGGGGGTGTGACAAATTTGTATCAGAGCCAAGATTATAGATGAACCCAGGTTAGAAATACTCTAGGTAGAATATCTAGGTCTGGTCTATAACCAGTATGTGATCCTTACGTGCTTTCATATGTGCCTTATACGTGCTTTTGCTATGGCGTATATGTGAGTATCATCTTGCTTTGAGCATGCTATGTTATGGGTTTACCTCTGCCACTACGTTTATCCCCCTTTTTTTTTTTTTTTTTTTCCTGCGTTATGTTGCGTTGACGTTTATTTTGCCGTGAGCTCTATGTTTGCTAAGAGCTTTCGCTTGTCTTTTTCTCTGCGGTTACGTTTATCCTTACGAATATCTCCCCGATTTTTTTTCACATTATTTATGAAAGTTGATACATAGCTATTTAAACTTTTCTAGACATTGCGAGCGATGCAATGGTCTTGAACTTATTTTTCATAACCTTATACAGTATCGTTTTACACGAAACCCGTCACAGTTTTGTTTCTATGGAATTATGTGTGAATCTAAGTATTACAAGTCTTGTATGGGCGGGACTTGTAATAGGAGGATTGATACGATAATTGCTATGTAAACTCGTTCATAAGACCTTTATCTTATTTACTTTAACCGTATACTCATCAACTATTTTAAACTTTTATGTGATCATCACCCTGATGTTTTACTCCCCGTCTCCGAAGTCGAATTTTAAAACACTCGTCCGTATCATTAGATGCACCTGCATCGTTCATGTCATCCACTACCTTGATAGATTGTTGTGAGTACGCGTATTGCATCAGAAATTATTAATTAGGAATTATAGGACATCCGTTTCGATATCCAACTTAGAGGCCGTAGTGGCAAATTAGAAATATGATCCGTGCGAACCATAATTAGGAGGTTAAAACTAGTTGGAGCTCTAACGCCGTCAAAGATAACGTTGATGTTTAAGGAAAGATTTTTTTTATTTAGTGAAACCTAAGTAGACTCGGACTATAATCTATAAGAGATGTTGCACTAGTTACTACCTGTGAATTTCGTGTATTGGGTGGATTACCGAAATCCTTTTCTTCAAATTTGTGACTTATTGATTTTGTCAGTTACGCTTCAATTCTTAGTATATATATGTAAGCTTATCTCTTGAGTCTGTTTACTCGTCTTACAACCCATCCCCCACCCCACCCCCCCAACCCCCACCTCCCTATTCACTATTATTATGTTAACTGTCGTACTGTTATTAACTATACTGGATGGTATCCTAGAAACTATTTTGTGTCGTCTTATTAAACCTAGTGTGTCGCGTTATAAACAATTTTACACTCAGTTTAAACAACCTGTTGCTGATAGCGTCTTGTTTATTTTAACACCTTTATAAAACTGTATTGATATCATTCCATTAAAACCGTTTTGTTAACATTTCTATAAATTATTCCCCTTCCCCCCCCCATTCTATTACCTCATAAGTTATTGGACTTTCATTAATGAATACTATACTCGTTTTCATCTCATAACACTATTTTACAAGGTTAATTATTAACTCTCTTTGCTACCCCTATTATAAATTATTTTGCAGTCATCTTACAAACTATTTCGGTGTCACCTCATGAATTATTTCGTTGTCATTTATAAACTATTTCACTGTCAATTTATGAAATATGTCGTCAACATCTTATGAACTACTTCGTGTCTTTTATAAACCATTACGTTGCCACTTTATAAACTGTTAGGTTGTCAACTCGTAAACCATTTGTTACCATTACATTATAAACTGTCACGTTAACTTTCTCGTAAACATTTTGTTATTTGCCTCATTTAAAACATTTCCCGTTATCTTACAAAATATCTTGCGTCGTTATATAAACAACCTTGTTTTCATTACCACGAACTGTTTTGCTACCTTATAAACTATATCACTTATACCGTAGTTTGACGAAATGAGCATTTTATCGTTAGTTCCTAAATTATGCATAGCATGATCTCCTTTGTATATGAAAGGAAGGACCATGCTATGCTGGGAGTAGTCACCATAAAGTTTTATCAATTTACCCTCACTTTCCATTTCTATTTCTCTCTTTTCTCTACATTGTCAACGGGATTATATTGTACTTGTGTTTTATTAAAAATATTCTCCTTTATCCTCTTATTTCATTTAATTCTTATCTTCTTTATCCTCTTATCCGTTTAATTCTTCGACATGTCTTCGTATAACCATTTTGGTTGCTCGTGGTGTGGAGGTCCGTTTAATGGTGGAAACTGTCCGGGCTGTAGCAGTGTAGGATCCGGAAATGAGTTTGTCTATGACCCAAATCCTTATTCTTATAATGAAACACCCAACTTCTTCAACCAACCTCCACAACACCAATACGAGACATACTCGTGTGAGTTGTGTGGAGATAGTCCTCACTATGGATTTGATTGTCAAACACGGACCCCGCTTGTCTATGAGCAGGACCCGTGTAACAATCAAAACTTTAGTAATGACCAATCTCCATATTATTCTCCGAGTCAGCCACAACAGTTCGACTGTTGTGAGGTCTGTGGAGGTCCGCACTTTAGTTCAAATTGTCAAACTAGGAACCCGGTTTTCTATGAACCCAATTCTTATAACAATTTTGGCTCATTCGATTTTGACCAACCTCCACAGTACCATATTGATCAGCTCACACCCCCTCGGTCACTCCCCCTAAGCGAGTTAAATCGAAGAGAATTGATTACACAAATGATCGAATTCAATAAAATTCAAGAACAATTCAACATGGATTTTCAAAATGAATTAAACCGTCTTAAAGAGATACTAAACCTTAGTAATTCAAATCAAGATCCTCCCGTTGACTTTTATAATCTTAAGGGGAGTGACGAGGGAGATAATGAGATCAATTCACTCACTAAGGAACCTTCTGATACCTTCTTAATGTGGGATGAGTTTATTAGCACTACTCTCGAAAAGGAAAATGATGAATTCATAAAGTTTATTGATGATCTTGTTTCAATCCTAAGGGAGTCAGAGGTGACATCAGTTTGTGATAATTTAGAGTGTGATATGCCTGTTAATACACCGTTACCCCCCACTGATGTTGGGAAAGAAGATTTTGATATAAATTCACCTTTAGGAGAGCAAGTAGTCAACTTTTTGATGGAGAACGTAGATGTAGCTGGCTTGCCTAGGCATTTGGTTAAGCGACCTTTTAGTCATTTACTCAAAAATCCGAGTTTAACCAAAGGAATGTCTGATGAGCCTTTAGGTGATGATTCAAAACCTAGATCTTTTTGGATTGAGATGGAGACATCGAGTGCGAGGATTCTTATGATTCCAACCTTGATGAGTCAACTTTCCTAGTCATACCTCTTTCTGATTCTAATGAGGATGAGTGTCTCGCTCCAGGAGACGACATTGAGTTTCTACTTCACCATGATCCATCTACTCCTATGATAAGCGTTGCTTCCATTCTCGAGGGGTTCACCGATGAACCGCCTCTCGAAGAGAATGACGATTTATTTGATTTAGAGTCTAAAGAAAATGAATGGAAAAATATTTTGTACGATGATTTGATGTCCGAGGACAAAGTTTTCGACCCCAAGATTTATGAAAAAAGTTTTTCTCTGACATTTGTGAAGTTAACCTTTGAGGATCGCCATTATTTTCCCATCACATTTGTTATCCGAATATTTCTTCCTTTTCTCACTTATTCGGTGGATTCTTCTTTTCTTCTCTCTTCCGGGAGTGAGGATACTATTTTTGACCCCGGCATCTCCACTTTTCATTTTTCTTCTCTTAAGCTGGTGGCATATGAAAATCCGATGGTGATTTTTCCATTCTTCTGTTTCTGCCCCAAGGACAAAGGAATTCGGGGAGAGTCAAGCTAGAGACTCGCAAACAAAACAAGCACTTCTCGGGAGGCAACCCGTGTCTTTTCTTCTTTCTATTTTATTAATAAGTTAGTGTGATATTTTATAGCCCAAGTGTGGGGGCGTGCTTCTTTCTATGGTATGTGGTTTTGTTTTTGCAGGATTCCTCAAGATCATGAAGACCCGTGCTTTTTTTCAATCCTCCAATCTCCCGGTCTTCGATCTTCTACTTATTTTGGAATCCTTAATCATGATCATGTATATATATTGTGTTTCCCTTTTCACACTTGGAATTTTTTGCATTTGCCTTTTTCGTTCCTAAGTGTGGGGGTAAAACCCGATATTTTTGAACATTGAGGCCAATGTTCCATTCTAAGTGTTGGGGGGGGGGATTTCTATCGAAATGTGATCTTACATGTGCCTTGATGTGTCCCTCACAACCCCGTTTTGACCAAAATTTTAAAATTTTGTCCGAAAAAAAATATGTGTAGAAAATAATGAAAAAAAATATAGAAAATAGTTGATAAAAATAATAAGTGTTTTGACACGAATGTAGGCTTTCCGTTGGTGAGAACGAAAAATAAATTTTGACCCGACCGGTTTTATATATCTTAGCTTTCTCCTTAACGTGTATAGATTGATTTTGCTAATCTTTTATACAAGGAGCTATAAAACGCAAGTCTAGAAAAAAAATTCAAGACTTTGCAAGTTCCCATAATTGATTTTAAATATGTAAAGATCGATTTATTAGGCTAAGTATTCACGAGTTTCTTTATTAGAAATTTTAAATTGTGAAGAACAAGAGATGATAGAGTAGAGTATAAGTTTTGATGCTAAACATAGAATAGTTGGATTTCTTTAAGGCTCATAAAGGTTAATTGTGGCTTTTTTATTACAACCGTCAATTTTCGGAATATATTTAAATAATAAATCATATTTATTATTACATGTTGTCGTTTATAAAATTTATTTTAAATTATTTGATTCGAAAACGAAAAAAAAGAAATAATTTAATTCATAGAATTTATCAAAAACGAACCACTAAATCACGTTTTCACGATTTGGACCCTAAAGCGATTTGATGTAAAACGACATTTCAGACAACTTTTTAGTTGTGCCCGAGACCCAGAAACGGGCAGAAAGTGACCGAAATACACTCGCAAAATTTTTTGACACGAGAACAACGTGGGCCGACACGAAAATAATTAAATTATATTTAATTATCACTTTTATTAAATAAAAATATTTAATAAAATATTTAACGTTTATTTCGAAACGTTTATTAAAAACGCGAATAATCGGGTTAAGATTTATTTTCCTTTGGACTAGGTATAATCAGGATATCAATGGAATAACGAACATTTTTATAAATGTTATAAAAATAATTATGAAATATTATCAAGTAAATACTCATTTTTATAGGAAAAATTATTCCGAACGTAATGGCGCAAGTTTCGTAATTTAAATCATCCGTTAAGTGGCTCAAACGAGTCCCGAACCAATAATTAACAAAAGTTACACGTTAGGTCCCTGTGAAATATTTACAAAATTTACCCCTAACTATTATATACTTTTCATTTCATATTAAAAGTTTTATATATAAATAAAAACTTATATCTTTTTTTTGTTTCATTTCATTTTTATAAAAGAAAAAAAAACACACACTCCTTCTCTCTCAAGTTTTCCGGCAGCCTCCCCCTCCACCGCCGCCGGCCATGTTTTCCGGCCAAACTCCGGCGAACCCAAAACTTTATAAAAACGATTCTCATCGCCCGATCCACTCGATCCCCACACTCACGCTTCTCCACGCGCCGCCCTCTCCTCCGGCTGCCTCCCCACCGCAGCCCACCATAACACCACCACCATCATCACCCCGCTGCCATCTCCATCACCTACGCACCACCCACACCATCACCACCATCTCCATCTCCATCCTCGAACATCATCGCCATCATGCAACCGCCACCTTCATCTCCGGTGCCACCACAATCGCACCTCACATTACCACTACCCTCACCACCATGTCAACCGTCGCACCATCACACCCTATCGTAACAGCCGGCAGCCACCAAATCTGCCACCACCGACGCCATGCACCGCCACCCTCACCACCACTGTCACAGCCTTGTACCACCATCACTTCACCATTCATTTTTGAGTTTGGTTGGTATATGGCAGCAAGGGGGCGTTCGGGTTTGGCTGTTAACACACAAGGGTGTGTTTGTTTCGGTGGACAGCAGCCCCCAAAAGGGGTGGGTGCTTGCTGCGATTTAACAGCCCCTAAGGGGCGTTTGTTTCTGCGTCTTATGGCCCCGTAAGGGTGCGTTTGGCTGTATAAAATAGCCAAGAGGCTGCGTTTGGTTTTGGTGGTTTGCACCATCATCGGGTGCGCTGTTTGGCACCACAAGGGTGCGTCCAGGTGCGAGTCAGCCGCCCCCCTGGGGTGTGTTCGGCTGTGACAGCCACCCAATGGGGGTGTTTGGTATTAAAATCAGCCCGCAAGGGCGTTTGTTTGTGTGGTTAAACAGCCAAAGGGCTGTTTGGTTTTGGGCAGCCCCATAAGGGGTGTTTGTTTCTGGATGTTACAACAATAAGGGTGCGTTTGGGTTAAATAAAAACCCCGAATCGGTGTGTTTGTTTTTGTGGTTAAACTGCCCAAAAGGGGCGTTTGGATCTGCGTATTGTAGCAGGAAGGGTGTGTTTGGTTGTGTTATTTTGTTCTTTTATTTTAATTTACTTTTAATTATTTATTTGATTGATTTTGTCTAAACATATATGTATATATATATATATATATATATATATATATATATATATATATATATATATATATATATATATATATATATCATGCAACACGGATAAATTGCGACGTGGATTGATTGAGTGGGAAAACATTGATTTTGGTAAAAATGGAAACGTTTTATAAACGAATAGGTCATGCCGAATTTTCTACAAAACTTTATACTTAGTATTTTTCGCTACAATATATATTATTTTAGAAACCCGATAAAATGACAAAGTTATATAGTTTTAAGATTTTTTTTATTGTAATAATACAATGAATCGGTAAATAAACGAAAACTATACTTTTATAAACAAGATAACTAGTTTAGTTAAAACGGGTAACGAAATACTAAATTATAAAATATTATTTTATAATTCCCAACTATAACTTTTGTAAAGTCTTTAAAACGTCATTTATCTAACTCGTAACTTTAAAAACGTGTGTTTACTTTTATGCAAGAACGTTTTATTTATTTAGTAAGAGTGAATTTTGTCGAAAACGTTCGAAGTAATATATGTTACGAGTATTTTTTCGTACGTTATAAATAATACGTGTAAAGTATTATATGTTTGCGACATATTCTTTGTTAGTTCTTTATTATATGGTAATTCGCCACATGAATTATATAATTGTTTCTTTTCATATGTAATATATGCGGAATATATTACATACCTTGTGTATTCTTTTCGGTGTATTTTATTTAACCACCCACCAAACTCATCCAACTTGAAACCTCAATCCTTTATCAACGTGTCACGTTGACGTAACCATTCATCGGGAAACCCAAATTCATCATCCTAAGTAGTAGGATAGCCCTTAAATTAGTGCATCTTCTTGGTCGAGATGTTCCATTCTCCGTTTGTGCTGTGATTATTATCTGCATTTCTGCTAGTTTCTCTGAAACATCAAGGTGAGTTCATAGCCCCACCTTTTTATTTTTAATGGTTTTCTTAAGCTATTTTTTGGGTAAGAATACATGCTTGTTTTACCGAATAACTTATCGGTTACTACTACATAAGCGTTACATGAATGTTTTTATACTAAAGCCTTTTGCGTTATCTTACACATGACTTCTAATACATGTTTGATACATGCCTTGTTTTACCGAATAACTTATCGTTCTACTACAGAAGCGTTACATGAAGGTTTTGTTACCTAAAGCTTTTGCTTATCTACCACATGATTTCTAATACAGTTGATACATTCTTGTTTACGAATAACTTATCGGGTTACTACTACATAAGCGTTAACATGAATGTTTTTACTAAAGTCTTTTGCTTGCCTACCATCATGATATCTATACATTTGTTACTGCTTGTTTATAACTAGACACAAGAAACTTTATGGTATCTGGACCCAAATAGAGGTTCTATTGCATGAGTAGTTAGTTGCCAAAGACCCCTACAATCATGAACTGTTTAATTTCCTATAATGGGTGAGTGCTAGTACAAACAAATAGATCTATTGGGTTTGACAGCCCTGTCCGGGGGTATGAAAATCCGATCCTTCGAGCCCCAGTCAACGACAATTTGTATTTAGAATTTAGGTATAATGAAATAATACCAAGTTATGGGGCACATGAATTACATACAAGATATGTGTTATCGTCAAGGCTTCGGTTCCGAGAGCTCAAGGCAATCAAGATTTATTACATTGTATTCGTTTGCAATGTATTCTGTTGATTTATACTTTGAAATACTGTCGCTGGCTGATCTTAAACCTTGTGGTCTACTATTGAACATTACTTGATTTATTGAAACATTACTTGAATTTCGATAACAATTCTTCTAAACGTTGTAACGCTACTTTTCTTACAGAAACATTTCTTGAAACATTTATCAATACTGCTTTTACTAAACCTATGAATTCACCAACATTTATTGGTTGACGTTTTTTTGTATGTATATTTTCAGGTTATTATATTGCTAGCTAAGCATGGGAGCATTTGATCGGCGTGGATATCAATAACTTAAAGGGACTCCAGTTTTCTTCACATTCGGATAACTATTTTTTCCCTTAGAATAGGACAAAATGAGTCAAGATTGAAATCTGGTATTCCTTGTTACAAATTATAAATCGTGGGACCTGAAATTTACTCTGATTTACTTAAATCGAATGTGACGTTTTATCAAACGTCTCTTTAGAGGTCGTTTACTGTGACTTGTACTTTATACTATGAAGTGGCACCCCAAAGTGGTATTCCGCTGCGTTGTGATTTTATGGGGGTGTCACATTTTTGCTCCCATCAGCTTAATAAACGTTATATAATTGTTAAATAAATAAAGTTTCTTTGGTTTTTGTGATTCTTAGTTTAGATCACTTCGTAGAGATTCCTTCTGGTGAAAGTAAGGTACACATCGAGGTTTTGTTAGTGTTGTGGAGAAATAGACTCCTGGACCATGGTCGGCTCGCATACCGATGTGGCAGTTGTTAAAAGACCACAGGACTTGAAATTTGGCTAATAATAATAATTATGTAATAAACCGAAGCCGAAATAAGACTTCTGGATCATGGTCGGCTCGCATACCGATGTGACAGTCGTTTAAAGGGTGGAGGTAATAATAATAATAATAAAAACTATGGGCTGATAAAAGTTTACTGCCTCTTGCCGGCTCACAACCGATGTGGCAGTCTTCAAAATAAGGCACATAGTTATAATAATCCGAGACTGATAAAAGTTTGTTGCATCTTGCCGGCTCACAACCGATGTTGCAGCCTTCTAAAAGGTCGAGGAAATTACCGAGGTCAAAATATGTTTGCTGCATCTTGCCGGCTCACAACCGATGTTGCAGCCTTCTAAAGGACCGATGTTTAATAATGTTGCAATAATAATAAGTATAAAGCCAAATTTCGACTCTAGGGTTATCTAAATAAAGCCTCCGTCTCTGGACTCGTAGTTGAGTTGTTTCGGATGAAATAAAAAGGATAACCCCTAAATCATGCGAAATTAGAACCTTAATGTGGACCTTATTCTCACCATATCGTCTCTTTAGGAAAGGATTTCAAACTAATTGTGGTCTAAACCGGGTTTACTTTATATTAATAAGGGCATAATTTATTTGTCACCAATAATAATAATAATAAAATCTTGAGATACAAAACTAGGAAATAAGGGAGGGAAAGTAAGTACACAATTAGCTTTTATGAGTAGTGTTAGCATCATAACTTGTATTTTGCAATGATCTTGTTTTTAAGCTTGGCTTGGAGAGGTGATGTTGGAAATAAATCTTCACAAGAGTTAATACTGCCAAGGTATAACTAACAGTACTAATGGAGTTAGTACTGCCAGTACATACTTAGTACTGCCAGAGTTAGTTAATACTGCTAGAAGAAAGATTAATACTGCTGATGGTCAAAGCTGCTAACTTGGAGATAAGGATGCATGGAGATAAATAAGTAATGTATATCTTTTATATTTTAGGAAGATTTGTATGTGATTATGATTGATAGTTATCTTGTAAAGGACTCCTTGTGGTGTATAAAAGGAGATCCTAGGTTAAGGTTTAAGGTAGCATACATAGACACAGTACGCTTAAGATATAGAGAATACAATCTTAGAGAAAGATTGAATAAGCTTCAATACACGATATCGATTGATGATATGATGAAGTCTTCTCCAGTATGCTTGTTGTCCAAAGCTTCCAAGACCAAATCATGGCTGTGGCATCGTCGTTTAAACCATTTAAACTTCGGCACAATCAATGATCTTGCTCGAAAAGATCTGGTTAGAGGTTTACCAAGATTGAAGTTTGAAAAAGATCATCTTTGCTCAGCCTGTCAACTTGGAAAAAGCAAGAAGTACTCCCACAAACCAAAATCTGAAAACACCAATATGGAAGTTCTTCATACCCTTCACATGGATCTATGTGGTCCAATGAGAGTACAAAGTATTAATGGGAAGAAATACATTTTAGTCATCGTGGATGACTATTCAAGATTCATATGGGTAAAGTTTTTGAGATCAAAGGATGAGACTCCAGAGTTTGTCATTAACTTTCTTAAGCAAATACAAGTTGGTCTCAACAAAACAGTTAGATACATCCGAACAGATAATGGAACGGAATTCGTCAACCAAGTTATGTTGAAATATTATGAAGATGTTGGCATATTTCATCAAAAGTTTGTTCCGAGAACTCCTCAACAAAATGGCATTGTCAAAAGACGAAATCGTACACTTGTGGAAGCATCACGTACAATGTTGATATTCTCAAAAGCGTCAATGTTTCTGTGGGCAAAAGTTGTCGCTACTGCTTGTTACACCCAGAACCGATCCCTAATTCATACTCGTCACAACAAAACCCCATATGAGCTTGTGCATGATAAGAAGTCTGATCTTACATTTCTCCGAGTATTCGGTGCTCTTTGCTACCCTGCAAATGATAGCGAAGGTCTAGGTAAATTGTGTTGGGAATAAATTTTCACAAGAGTTAATACTGTCAAGGTATAACTAACAGTACTAATGGAGTTAGTACTGCCAGTACAAACTTAGTACTGCTAAGTGTTAGTTTATACTGCTAGAAGAAAGATTAATACTGCTGATGGTCAAAGATGCTAATAAGGATGCATAGAGATAAATAAGGAATGTATATCTTTTATATTTTAGGAAGATTTGTATTATGAATATAATTGTAACTGATCCTAAAAGTTCGGTAGTTATCTTGTAAAGGACTCCTTGTGGTGTATAAAAGGAGATCCTAGGTTAAGGTTTAAGATACGCTTAGGCTTAAGAGATAGAGATACATACCAAAGAAAGAACATTGTAATAGCTTCAAGGTTTGTAACCCTAGTACTAATCAAGAGTACTCGTATTATCAATAATATTGAAGCAGTTTGTGGTTATATTCATTGTTCTTTGTTTGGTACTGTTCTATTAATAAATAACTCTAGAGTATCAAAGTGTAGATTCCATATACACTTTGATATACAAACAAAGTCTCATCTATTGTTATTTTGGATCCATCCAAGGTAACATACACTTTACTAGGTAAAGAACCGATCAAGGCGTGGGATCAACAAGTGGTATCAGAGCTTGTGTTCTGAAACTTTGATCTAGAAGATATCATCAAGAAGAACTCTATATTCACAAGGAAGAGATGGCTCCTATGGCTCTTTCAGACTCTAAGGTAAATAATGACAAATCTTGCTCTAAAACTTGTCTGACAAACTATGAAGCTCTAAAGAAACAGTATGATGATTTGCTTGTTAAATTAGATGATACTGGTTTTAAAGCAGCTACATACAAAAGAGGTTTAGCAACTTTAGAAGAACAAATTATTAAATATAGAGAACATGAAGTTCTTTTTTCTGAAGAAATTGCTCTACTTAAAAGAAGTGTAGGTCATAAAGAATATCAGATGGGATTACTTAGGGATGGACTTGAAAAAGTTAAACAAGAAAAGGAGGGGTTTGAGTTTAAGATTGCAAAATTTGATAAATCTGCAAAAGACTTAGAACAGTTGTTAGCAAGTCAGATAACTGACAAGAGCAAAAAGGGTTTTGGTTATAATGTTGTCCCCTCACCTCATCCTTTGATTCTTAATAGACCAACACCTTTAGACTTATCTTATTCTGGTCTTGATGAGTTCAAAGAGCCTGAGTTCAAAGGTTATGGTCCTGAGAACAGCAAGAAAGAGTCTAATGTTGTTTGTGAAAATTCTTCAAATGAAACTAAGAAAAATTCTGATGCTCCTTTGATTGAAGAATGGGTGTCAGATGATGAGGATGAAGTTGAGACTACTGTTGTGGTAAAGAAGAAGACTGTTATTCCTACTGCTGCTAAAATAGAAAAACCAGTTAGGAAGCCAGTGAAAACCAGTTAGGAAGAATAATGATGCTCCAATTATTGAGGATTGGGTGTCAGATGATAAGGATGAAGTTAAGACTTCTATTGTGGGTAAAGTAGAGACTGTTATTATACTGTCCTGCTAATAGAAAAACCAGTTAGGAAGCCAGTGAGATATGTTGAGATGTACAGGTCACAAAGACCTAGGGGAAACTAAAGGAACTAGAATGGTCAAAAATCAATCAGTTAGGATGTAACTTTGTCTTTAATAACAAAGCATGTTTTATCTGTAGAAGTTTTGATCACATTCAATACAGCTGTCCCAACCAACAAAGGAAAAGAATAGTAAGTGGAAATAATTATAACAAAAAGGATAATGACTACTATTCTAAATCCTCTCATCCAGTGCACACAAACATATGGCTCCAAGAGCAGTTTTAATGAAGACTGGCCTAAAATCTTTTAATACTGCAAGGCCTGTTAATACTGTTAGGTCTGTTAACACTGGTAGACCTTTTAGTACTGCTAGGTCTTCTAATACTGTTAGGCCTTTTTATACTGATCACCCCAAATCAACAATTCAGTATGCTAGACCAAGGACATATTTTCAAAATCAAGCACAATCAACTGTTCACAGGCCCTTTTCAAAAAGAACAACATTCACAAAAAGGTGTTTTAATCAAAAGTTTGATACTGGTAGGCCATTTAGATCAACTGTTAATACTGTTAAAGCATCAGCATGTTGGGTCTGGATGCCAAAGAACAGAATCGAGATCTTTCCAAAATTAGACTTTTCGTATATTTTAGAACTGGTTATTCTAGCATCACAATAGGATTATTAAATAGGCCAAGAAACATGAAACATGCCTAAAAGGCAAAAGGGCCGGACCTTAGCCCGAAAACAATTTTCGAAAAAATGGAAAAAAAACACAAAACGTAAATAACTAATAAAATAGAGTGTTTTTGGGCTCTAAAGTTTCATAAACCGCCGTAGGCAGTTTACCACGACGTTCTCCTTGTTTCAAGCTTCGATTTGCCTGGTCCTGGGCCTGAAACGGACCCTCGTAGCCCAAGTTATACTAGTTTTAATAGATTATTACATTTATACAAGTATATAGAGATATAACACGCTCATATATGACTAAATATTTTAAAAACGGTTGGTATTATGTCCCTACAATGATTATAACTATGTATTTGGGTATATTAAAGGCTAAACATTAAAGCATAAACACCAAATAATACAGAAATAACAAAATTGAAAACCCCCCCGAAAGAGGTATAGTATGTCCATAAAATATGTTCAATGGTCTATGCCGGGGGGGTTTCCTAGTATTCAAATTTTACTATATTTTTGTAGGATTCTGATTTTATAAGTACTTAATAACATTTTAGATGAGGTTTTCACGTTTAAGGGTTGAGCATCACGTACTTTTGTGATATGTAATAGAGTATTACATTTAGACAAGTATTTTATAGGTATAAAAGCTCATAGATGACTAAATCTTTTATAAACGGTTGGTGTTATGCCCCTGCAATGATTATAACCATACATTTGGGTATATATAAGGCTAAACCTTAAAACATAAACACCAAATACTACAGAAATTAAAAATGGAACCTGTTAATTCACACGAAATCTTCTAACTATCGTTGATACAATGAATGCCGATAATCGTGATCTTTCCAAAATTAGACTTTTCGTATATTTTAGAACTGGTTATTCTAGCACCACAATACAATTATTAAATAGGCCAAGAAACATGAAACATGCCTAAAAGGCAAAAGGGCCGGACCCTAGCCCGAAAACAATTTTCAACAAAATGGAAAAAAAACACAAAACATAAATAACTAATAAAATATAGTGATTTTTGGCTATAAAGTTTCATAAACCGTCGTAGGATGTTTACCACGACGTTCTCCTTGTTTCAAGCTTCGATTTGCCTGGTCCTAGGCCTGAAACGAGCCCTCGTAGCCCAAGTTATACAAGTTTTAATAGATTATTACATTTATACAAGTATATAGAGATATAACACGCTTATATGTGACTAAATATTTTAAAAACGGTTGGTATTATGTCCCTACAATGATTATAACTATGTATTTGGGTATATTAAAGGCTAAGCATTAAATCATAATCACCAAAGAATACATAAATAACAAAATTGAAAACCCCCCCGAAAAGGGTATAGTATGTCCCTAAAATGTGTTCAATGGTCTATGCCGGGTGGGTTTCCTAGTATTCAAATTTTACAATATTTTTGTAGGATTCTGATTTTATAAGTACTTAATAACATTTTAGATGAGGTTTTCATATTTAAGGGTTGAACATCACGTACTTTTGTGATATGTAATAGAGTATTACATTTAGACAAGATGCACCGTCAACAAGTTTTTCACTAGCATCATCTGGAATACAACCTCCAGTCATTCAACATGATGTTGTAATTGGACCCACTAACGAAGACACCCCAATTACTCAAGCTACCCTTCATCCCTCAAATAACCCTGTTACTGGAGAACCAGGTTCTACACAATCTTCATCAGGGGATGTTTGTATAGATGAACCCAACCACGTTACTCAACCACCAGATCATCTCAGAAAATGGTCCAAAGATCACCCTCTTGATAATATTGATGGAAATCCATCTCGTCCGGTATCCACCAGAAAATAGTTAGCTTCTGATGCTCTATGGTGCTGTTTCCATTCTGAACTGTCAAAACTCGAACCAAAGAATTTCAAAATGGCCGTGATAGAAGACTGTTGGTTTCAAGCCATGCAAGATGAAATTCACAAGTTTGATCGACTTGAAGTATGGGAATTAGTACCTCGCCCAGTCTATGTAATAGTTATCGCTCTCAAGTGGATCTACAAAGTGAAGCTTGATGAGTATGGTGATGTTCTGAAAAACAAAGCTCAGTTAGTAGCAAAGGGATATCGTCAAGAGGAGGGTATTGATTTTGAAGAATCATTTGCACCCGTTGCACGGATAGAGGCCATCAGGATATTCATTGCCAATGCAGCAACCAAAAATATGATCATCTACCAGATGGATGTTAAAACTGTTTTTCTAAATGGTGATCTTCAAGAAGAAGTCTTTATCAGTCAACCTGAAGGATTTGAGGACCCGGATAATCCTACACATATTTATCGTCTGAAGAAGGCTCTTTACAGGCTAAAGCAGGCACCAAGGGCGTGGTATGACACTTTATCAAAGTTCCTCATAGCAACAAAATTCTTCAAAGGGGCTATGGATCTGACGTTGTTCACTCGCAAAATAGGCAAACATATTCTCCTTGTTCAAATCTACGTAGATGACATAATATTTGCCTCAACTGATCCTATTGCTTGTACCGTTTTTTCAAAAGAGATGAACTCAAAATTTTAGATGTCGATGATGGGACAAATGTCGTTTTGCTTAGGACTACAAGTTTCTCAAAGTCCAGGAGGTATCTTTATTAACCAAGCAAAATATGCTCTCGAAACCTTAAAGAAATATGGAATGGATCTTTTTGACCCTGTAGATACACTAATGGTAGATCAATTGAAACTGGACAAGGATCTCTTAGGGATTCCAGTTGACCAAACTCGATTTAGAGGAATGGTTGGCTCCCTAATGTACCTTACTGCCAGTAGACCCTACCTTGTATTCGTTGTATACATGTGTGCTAGATATCAGGCTAAGCCTACCAAAAAGCACCTTGAAGCAATCAAATGTGTCTTTCGGTATCTAAAAGGAACCATTCACATGGGTCTTTGGTATCCGAAAGACAACACCATGTCACTAACAGCTTATGCAGATGCGGATCATGCAGGATGTCAAGATTCAAGAAGAAGTACGTCGGGAAGTGCTTAGTTTCTTGGAGATAGATTGGTTACCCAGTCATCAAAGAGGCAAAGAAGCACTGCAATATCTACAACAGAGGCTGAATACATTGCCATGTCTGGATGTTGTGCTCAAATCCTTTGGATGCGATCCCAGCTAAAAGACTACGGATTTGAATTCAATAAAATTCCTCTGTACTGTGATAACAAAAGTGCCATTGCTCTATGCTGTAACAATGTCCAGCACTCTCGATCAAAGCACATCGACATACGTCACCATTTCATCCGAGAGCAAGTGGAAAATAGAGTGGTTGAACTCTACTTCGTGGAAACGAACTATCAACTTGCAGATATACTCACAAAAGCATTGCCAAGAGAACGGTTCGAATTTCTTCTACCACGACTTGGGATGAAGAGCATGACCCCTGACACTCTCAAACGTCTTCAAGAAGGAGAGGATGATTAAACGAAGTACCTTCGTGTATCCTTTGTACATATTGTCTATTTAACAAAAAAAAAAAAACTTAGTAAATATTTTAAGTCATTTGGAATTACAAAATGCCTTGCAGTTACTTCAGGCTGCAACCCGCTTTTCAATCTGAGGAACGCATGTCGTCTTAAAGACAGCTGTTCCTGACAACGGGTAATTAATTTTCCCCGGGCATGGATTACTTTATATCCATGCAAAAGATGAATAAGTGTACGCGTCAGTGCATTTATTTATGCAAATGAGAGAAATCTTGTTTTAATTGGTGTTGTTAAAAGATACAGTTTTTCATCTGATCAGATTTCATTAGGGTTTAAACGAAGAATTTTCAATATCTCAAACAATGTCCATTGCTCTTTAAATAGAAAAAAGGGACACTATTTGAGGGGGAGAAAATTTAAAATTCTTTCAAAAACTCATCACGGAATGAAAGGAAATGTTTTATCAATAACGGGTCATCATTTAAAGGGGAGTGTCTTAATTAATTTTAAGTCATTAAGAATTAAGTTGTTATTGGCGTTAACTTTTAGGGACTTAAGGGCAAAATCAAGGACTTAAGATCTAACTATACACTTATAGGGGCTTCTTTTGTCATTTATATATCTTAGCTAACCTTAGGTATAAGTGTATAAAGGAAATAGAAAATATAGTAAAGCTCAAGGACCATTCTTGCCAAGTCTGAAAATTTGAACCCATTTACACATTTCGGTCAAAATGGTCAAACACACACACAAACACACACACGCACACATAAACCGCTCGAATTAAACACGAATTGTTCAAACTCGATTTCAAGATCAAAGGTACATTCTAATCGTTCAATACTCGTTTCTCATCTCATTTATAAAAGGAATTAAACTAAAACTCGTTTTTGAGCTCGTAATCGAATGAAAACGAATTAGGGTTTGAAAATTGAAAGTTGTGTATTTCTTGAAATTGATTGAGGGGTTTGATTCTTTAGGGTGCGTTTAGGATGGGTTTGAAACAGTTTTTCATTTCGTTAACTGATTAATGAGATATGATGATTTTTAGAAATCGAATGAATCGAAACATGCTCTTAATGGTTAATTAATTGAGGGGTTTTGTACCATAGTGTGCGATTAGGGCTAATATGAAACAGTTTTTCATATCTCTAATGTTTGAGTGAGTTAGATTGTTTTTGCCATGATGAATGAAGCGAAACATGCATGCGGGATTAAATAAGCTATGTGTTTGTGTTAGATAGCTTGATAATTGCTCTGTTATGTCTTTAGAGTATGTTTGAGTGGCCTAGGATCCTTTATGCTTGATTGTATTCGAATATGCTTATTTTGTGCTTGAAAGTGTTTATATCTTTGTGGTTATGGAATCTAAGATGCCTAGAAGTGTAATGAGAAGCTTGTTTGAATGATTCATAGGGATTTAAGTTGTTAAAATCTAAGTTATGAATTATCGGTTAAGCAAGCGAAACATGTATCGATAGAATGAAGCGAAACATGTATTGATAGAATGAAGCGAAACATGTATTGATAGACTGAAGCGGAACATGTTAAAACATGTTTCAAGCGGAACATGTTTACATGTTTCAAGCGAAACATGTTTACCTGTTTCAAGCGAAACATGTTTGACATGTTTCAAGCGAAACATGTTTGACATGTTCCAAGCGAAACATGTATGACATGTTCCAAGCGAAACATGTATGACATGTTCCAAGCGAAACATGTAATTCATGTTTCAAGCGAAACATGTATACATGTTTCAAGCGAAACATGTATTTCATGTTTCAAGCGAAACATGTACTCATGTTCCAAGCGAAACATGAACAACTTGCTTACATTGGAGCGAAATATGTAGGAGCGAAACATGACAGGTTCACTTCAGGCGAAATATGTCAATAATACAAAAAGAAACTCTGCCCAAATTTTCTAAAGTTTGTGTAATCTTTTGCTTATTGTCATATTTTCTCAAGTGTCATGTTTAAATGTGTGTTAGTTGCCCTCTATGAGAATAGGAGTCTTAATCTCGAAACTGAATCGGTCTTGTTAACTTCACAGTTAACATTGACTCATTGTTCTTAGATGACTCATTCTGAGAGTGTTATATCACTGTCACGTCTACATGAAAATCAGTAGAATATTTATGTTGTATATGAACTGTATTGGTTGTTTCTTAAGCAGAATCATGAATCCTCAAGAGACAGAACAAATCATTGCTCGTGATGAACTATGGGTTCCTACTGCTGAAAGAGTCAACATAAGCACAACAAATGTTAGACTGGAAACCACAGTAAAGCAGAAAGAAGAAACCTTTCAAGTTGTTATTGATGTGATCAAGAATTCTACATGCATCAAGGCATTCACCATTTCTGCGGATGTCCCTGAAATTCTCATGCAACAGTTTTGGTACACCATTACTAAGATCAAAGGCTCTGAGTCTTATGAGTTTCTTCTAGCCGACAAAAGGTGTGTGATAGATGCTGAAGTCTTTAGGAAGATACTTGATATCTGTCCAAGAAAAGAAGGTGAAGACTTTACTGAAGTACAAAATGATGAAGACACTCTCACATTCCTCGTTGATCTTGGATACTCAGGTCCACTTCACAAATATACAAATATGTTTGTGGACCACATGCATCAGCCTTGGAGGACTCTGGCAGCCTGCATCAACAAGTGTCTATCTGGAAAGACAGCTAGCAATGACAAGTTGAGGAAGTCAAGAATTGATATTCTGTGGGGCATGTTTTATAGAGAGAATGTTGATTATCCATCTTTGATTTGGGAAGACATTGCTTACCAAATTGATCATAGACGGGAGAAAAAGTCAAGACGTGAAAATATGCCATATCCTCGATTCACAAAGGTTATCATTGATTACTTCCTCTCCAAGCACAAATCTCTCAAGAAGCTCAAGTTCCAACACTTTCACACAATCAAGGATGACGGTGTTGTGAGTCGACTCAAATTTGTCAGAATGGGTGAGGATGTTCAGCAATATGGTCTCGCCATTCCTGCTACTATGCTTAATAAAGAGATTATGCAATCAGAATCATACAAGAGGTTCATCTTGTATTCTACTGGTCAAATACCTCCAAAGAAGAGCAGAGGGAAAGGTTCTCAAGGGAAGAAGTCTGCAGATCCCACTGAAGAATCTGTTGATATGTCTGATGAGTCTGAACCAGAACCTCTTATCAGAAGGAAAACCTCTAGTAGAAGAGTTAAGAAGAAAGCCACCATATCAGTTGATGACAACATCGTTCCTGAACCAGACATAGCTTTGGAATTAGGAAAATCTATCAGCTTAACTGAAGCTGAAGAAGAAGCTGCAGCAAGACAAGTTCATGCCACTCATGCAAGAATTGTCTCAGAATCTGTCCCCGAACCTGCAAGAAGAAGACGGTCAGATATTGCTATTTTTGAAACTACCCAGAAGCTCAAGGGCATTCAAACTCTCTCTCCCGCTGAACAAGAGGTTGCTGACATTATGAAAGCTCTCAAGGATAGCAGGAGAATGTTAGGGAGACAGCCTGGTACTGGTGGCTCAGATGAAGGAACTGGTGAGATACCAGGGGTTCCGGATGAGTCAATTTATGCTGATGCTGAGGATGACAATGAAGAAACTGAATCTGATTCTGATGATATTTACAAGTACAGAATTAACGTGCGCAAAAATGCTGACACTGAGATGAAGGCTGCTGAAAAGACTGCAGACATTACCAAAGAGACTACTGAGCAACCTTTGACATCGTCAAGCTTCTCTGTGCCTTCTGATTATGGTAATCAATTTCTTAATCTATCTCATAACGAGGAGATTTTTGAGCAACATCCAGTTCTGCAACAAACAACACCAATCCCTACAACTACTACAACACCACCAATCATCACCGAAGCTCCAGCTATCATCCCAGAAATCCCAGAAATCACTCCATTCATCGCCCTTCAGCTAAGAGTCGCGAAATTAGAACAAGATATGTCTGAAGTAAAGAAGATTGATCACTCTGCCGCTGTTTTGGCTTCTATTCAATCCCAAGTTCCTCCAGTTGTTGATAAGTATCTAGGAACAAAACTTGATGATGCTCTCCTTAAGACTCTTGAAAGACACACTGCAGATTTAGTTGAGAAATACTCTATGCTGCCTACTCCAGAGTCAAGCAAGAAGCAAGAATCTGAAAAGAGTCAAGAAGAGATCATCAGAATCAAAAGGGAACAAGAAGAGAAGAACCAAGAGCCAACGTATACCATCAAGTCGTCTGATCAAGCTGCACTTGAAGAATTTGATCTAAAGAGTGCTCTCTTCAAATCCAGTGAGCCCTAAGATCGTTGATGCAGTCAGGATCCCATATGTAAATTCTCATCGTTATTCAGTATCAAAACTTATGTAAGATATGGTTAGACTACTTGAGGAGAGATAGTTCTACGCGAGTTGACTACAACGAGTAAAGATTCTGATAATGATTTCAAAAGTCTTCATCACCAATGACTTTTAAAGGACTTGAACCATCCTTCTTAATCAAGGCTAAGCTCGGACCAGCCTACAAAGCAGAGACATGGTTAATTGGACATCATGCGGTCAGTTTATGGACTAGAAACATTGTCATAAGGAAACAGAGCTATCAAACTAAGCTTAATCTGGAACAACCTAATTGGGATGCATCTGATATTCCTTTCAAAGAAGATTACACCATTGTCTTTTAAACCAGAGCAGGTAATCTAAGAGACTAGGGATGTTGATAATAGGGAAGATGATGGAATAGATGAGTTGTGCACATGTTTCGCGATGGAACGTTAAAAAGAATCCAAAGAAAAGCTGGGATTTCATGGTTAAAGATTTCAAGTATTCAAAGTTTAATAAGGGCATGGAGAATAGGAAATGGACTAAAGACGACAAAAGAAGGAGTGAAGACTTCATCGAGGTGATTGAGAGAAGACTAAAGATCTGGAGAATCTTTCGAAGTCTGGAAAGCTTTGTCGGTGGACGACTAAGAGATATTGACTACAGACTGATCAGCAGAACAGAGTGACATCGTCACTCCGAAACTAAGGTCTAATTTTATCTTATTGAGAATAATGTATCTTTCGTTTCAGGTTTATATGAGTAATAAGTAGTATATCTTTTGATGATTATGCGTTAGATATTCTATGACCTCAACGATTGTATGGGGAGAGCATGTAATATGTTTCATACCACTACTTAGTGATAATTGGCACATTTTTCTCCAAATTTTTAACATATTTAAATCAATTGATATCCAAAATGTCAAAGGGTTTAAAATTTTTGATAAGGGGAGAAAATGTGATTATAATATGTCAATAATAAAAATGTGATTATTAAGACTTGTGTGTATACTCCGCCCAAACGTGCTAAACAATTTCGAATACCGATGACAGGTTTGAGGGGGAGTGTTTCTGAAAAGTAAAAACAATCGAGGTACAAAACGCTTTGATATTTATATCATAAGTACCTTAATTGAATTTTTCAATTGGTTTTATGGAGAGGAGAACTGTACCAAAAGACTGACCATGCATTTTACATTATCGGAGATATAAGGTTGGTAAGGTTAGGTACAAGTTCCAATGATCCAGCCAGAACCGAGGATTGCCCACAGGATACAATCCATTAGTTAGTGTAGAAGTCCTTAGCACTATACATAAAAAAAAGTGAGGGAAAAAGTGAGAATAAGGGAATAGTGCCCGACTGAGATGGAGACGCTAGTACGGGAATAAACCCTACAAGGTATTCTTCTAGTTTGATAGTCTCGGTA
The DNA here is from genome assembly GCA_026074375.1 of Tanacetum coccineum. Lineage (NCBI taxonomy): Eukaryota > Viridiplantae > Streptophyta > Magnoliopsida > Asterales > Asteraceae > Tanacetum > Tanacetum coccineum. Next base: position 7,395 of record BQNB010067596.1, on the reverse strand, counting down.
TAGCACTGAAGGGGTTGAAGAATTTTAAAATGAATAGCAAGGATTAAGGTGTAAAGAAAGAGCCCTCATTACACTTAGGCTGAGGACCGGGTCAATATTATGCTGCCCAGAATTTCTCTAATGCTGATTGCTGACATTGAAGACAAACATCATAGTCCCAGTGATGGCAATGCACAACCATCACCTAGCCACTCTAGAATCTCTCAAAAGATTTTCTGTTTCATTTTGCACGGAGACGTAACACTAAATCTTTTGACTTTCTCACTCCGAGTTAGTTGATATTGAAAAAGGGGCAGTCAGGCTCCTAGCCTCCGATCACTAAACAAATCGCACTTTCGATGTCTAGAGCCAAGAGATCATCATTAATCTACGTTAGGACACTTTGCCAATTCTCTTGTCTTCTCGCACTGTGGAAAACAAGGTATATCCTAAGAGTCATAGCCATTATCCTTGTGATATTGCCGAACATCCCATGTAAAACGAAGGTTTTTCACAATGAAGCATGGAAATAATTCTTGTGCTATCAACTCAATCCATGCTCTTGTAGGTGACTGGTGCTGATTTCTACTAGAAGAATCAACCTTTTATGGTGCATCTGGAAGAAGAGGTACTAGATTAATAAGTGAATAAAACTTGTTCCAGTATATGTATTGTCGTTACTATTAATCTATTTTGAACAAAACAATCTAACTCTTGAAGTGTTTCATAGTTTTTCTAGAAACTCTTAGAATGATTTTTCATATCCATTTTTATCTGTATTGACTAACGGTTTCATTCAGGATAATTTAAGGATGAGATGGAGATGGTAATTCCAGTTCCAGATGTTTTAAGTGAGTAACCGATATTGTCAGTCACGGAGCTACACTTGTTTTGAAGTTATTGAAAACATCATTATGGTCGTCAAAGCTTACGCAAACTCTAAATTTCGTGTTTTTCACACAAGTGCACAAGGATGGCGACATTACAAGATGACTGTTTGATTATAGTGTTGGGTGATGGATCATCAAGAAATGCCTCAAGGTCACAAAAATTACAAGTCATAGATGAATCAAAGTCTCTAACACAATGCATACAAGATATCAAATGTCTACGTGCTAAAGCTGAAGGGATTATGTGGAGTATTTTAGGGATGTGGACATACCTTAGGGGGAGATTGTTTGATATTAGAAATATAATAACTACGGTAACCCGTGTATTTTAATGTTTTTTATAAGTCTGTAATTTAATAGTTTAATGTATGATTCGGTATTTAAGTTAGGGTAAAATACAAAGTATATTGTATGACCTTATAAAGCCTATTCCAACCTTTGGAAGAGGGCAAAGTAGTATTTATTCATTTACACTTTAACACATACACTCTCTCGCTAGAAAATATATCTCTTTTTTGTGTTTCTTCTTAGGAACTAGCCAAATCAAAGAATCATAATCCGGGCGCTGAAAGAGGGTATCATTCTTGGGCCCTCTGAAACATCATCAATGATAGCTTAATTGAATGTGTTGGTTGTGCTAATGTTGGGAAGGAGAAATTTTAACTTGACGCTGCAAAATTAGAATTCAGAAGAAGAGCATTAGATGTCCCGGTTGTATGTCGTGGTAACCGCAAATATTTAGTAACTTCAAAAAAAAGACAATTTGAAAACTGAAAGCTGAAAGAAGGTTTCTTTATTCAAGAAACCATGAAGCATGTGGATTAAGAAAACTAATGCAGAAAGCAGACAGCAGACATATTTTGATATCGTCTATACATATTTTGATTCTAACTGAATGCAGAAAGTAGACAGAAAACTAATGGCATATTACAGCAATTATAGTCGGAGTTTGCCATGCTCCTTCAGCAGCATCAATATTTGCACCTCCCTCGATAAAAAGTAAAAAACTTGATCACTTAGTGACTTTCCCATGGCTGACTCTACCTTTTAATTTTAAGCACCATATTCAAAAGTCAAAAATAAGCTTAATGGGTGGTTGTTTAAACTTAATGTTGGGGTTATTCACTTACGTTTTGCAGCCTATTTTTCATAAACATTCCAAATCGAAATATTTTAACCCGAAAACTTAATTCATTCTACTTTTAGGACAAAAAATTAGTGAAACTCACCACATATAGTTGAACACATTTTGTAATCTTTTTATTTCTCTGTACAGAGAAGCAGAACCGCACAATTCTTGCTGAGATTTCAATGGTGATAGGGTTCCATCTGGCACAAACATCGGATAAGCACCAAGCTGCAATTTTTCCACATGAACAAGTTATTCTAGTGTCAAAAAAGGAGATAATAGAACAATTGGAATAGGCCCATTCGCAACCTAAAAGGTAATGTTCATAAACAAATAAACCTGTAAAGCTTTCCTCTTATGAAGTCGATTGTTTAGTTTACTATGCCCACAATGCCACAGCTTACACCCGCCTCCCCGCTCACCCCATATTCGTACCACTTATAACATTAATAAAGTAAACAACACATTTTTCTTAAATTCGGCGTCGTAAAACATTTTTCTGATTCACAACAACATTTTTCTGATTCACATAATCTGTATATGTTTTTAAAAGTGCACTTTCGAGGGGGGCGTAAGCTATGACATCAAATAATGTTTATAAAAAAAGAACTTGAATTCTGAACCAACGCGACCCGAGGACTGAAACTACTATGATTAAAAACCGAGAAGCAGAGCACGACACCGAAACTCGGTTCAGGTAGGTATGCAATTTAGTCCTCTTTAACCAATCATGTGAAGCTTTCTTTTTTTGCTTATCTTGTTATTTCTCTTCACTTTTTCTTTCCTATGCTATATATCCACTCTCACTACATTTCACTTACATAATTAAAACTTGTAATTTCAAATAGAATATGAGTAACTAAACATGCACCTTATATCAAATGCGGGCGATAATTCATGCTAATATTTCACAGTAGCTCACCCGAAATTAGCCCATAGTCGGCATTCTTTCATCCTTCACACCTAATCATAAAAAGGTTCAATTATCAGTGCCAACCTGAAAATTTGTACCCGACATTTAATATTCATTATATTTGTTTATGTTTAGTTTTCATTTGAACAACTATTAATCCTACCTAAAACTCCAAACGAATAAAGTGTATTTCTAAAGTGACGCGGTAACCTACTTTAAAGTTTTAACCAAACCTAATCTAAATTGTCCCATCGAAACAGAGGCTAACCCAAACTGACCCGTATTGCAAAAGTGACCCAGTCACCCATTTTAAACCAAACACAGATTGCTCTAGAAATGTGTCGACCAACTTTTTTTCTAGACAATTTACCTTTTGGAAGCTTAGGAGAAAAGCAAGTAATGATCCCCCGCTCAACTGCATTTTCTATCTGGGGGTGAATCCACGGGCATTCTCACGCTGCCATGAGCTTTTGCATGAACCTACCACCCCATTTATCACACTCTTTATCGTCTCGTTCTCTTCCCCACAGAATTAGCAATTGTCTTATAAATTAACAACTGAAAGTAACATAAGAACCAACAAAACATATCAACTTTAAAACTAAAAAACGAATAATTTGTACTCGGGTTTGAAACTTAACATTGGAATCCTAGGCTTCCAACATACACATTGTTTCCAAACTACTTTTTTCACTCAAGCATTTAAGCATAAGCAATTATTTTGGAAGCCTAGGATTCCAATGTTAAGAACTGAAAGAATGTGTATGTTTATGCATAAACTTACCAAAATCATTTTACAGAAATCAAAGTTCGTACTTTTTGGGGTGTTTGAATAGCTAAGGCTATGGATTAACAGTATAGGTTTTTTTGTAGCATGACAATAACAGTTTCCGGGCTCCGGGCTGTATCAGCACCTTCCTATCGCACCAAATAATTATGGAAACAATCATAAACACAATCTTTAAAACATTAACACCTAAGACATGCAAAATTTCACAATTTTTTCTTAAAAACCACAACAGCATACCTTAAATTTGCAATTCCTTCTTGTTGAAACTGAAATACGATGCCACTGAACAAAATCTAAGACACAAACAAAGCAAATTAAACAAAATTACAAACACAAAACACAAAAAATAAATAAATTAACAAAAAACTAAATCGAAATTGTAAATGTGTTTGAATACCTTAGAAGCAACAGGGGTGGTGGTGTTTAGCAGAGACGGCAGTAAGCAGCAGCTGGTGATGGTGGCCAGCGACGGCGGTGATAATACTACACAAACACAAACCAAATTAACAAAATTAAGAGAATATTAGGCGAAAGAGCAATTACATCAAACCCAAACCATAAACTAAATTTAAAAACATCAAAACAAACCAATAGAGTTAGTTTGCAGCTAGAGATAATGTTACCTTGTGAATTTTCAATTTCTTCTTATGTGTGTGTCAAAATATATGAAGTGGAAGCCAGATCTCAAAACCATTGAATATGAGAAAGTGGAACGGTGGAGAAGGATTGAGAAGGAGAGAGAGAGAGAGGGGTGGGTGAAAATAAAATGGTGGTATGTGTGGGAACCGGGAAGAATAAAAAGGTAGGAGTCGGGTCGGAGCGGGTTGCCTTCATTATTAAATGCCTTCCTTAAAACGCCTCAGGATAACAATCCTGGGTTTTAATGTAAAACAAGGTTTTTAACCCGCACTCCGCTGCGGAGCACAGGGTTATTTGTATTTTGTCGATGTCTCTATTATAGAGATGTATAGACCATACTGCCTATGCAGCAGGTTTTTTGGTCACGTTCCATGCAATTTGTACACCATCCTGTAACAACAGAACTACATCAATGGTGAAATAAGCACCATGCTAAGTGGGTTCACATGCAAAGAAAAATAAACCTGCAAGATTTTTGAAGTCAACTCCACAACACTAAAATGTTTAAACTGATGTTTCAGATAACATTAACAATTTTTTATTCATAATATATATTTACAGCAGCAACATTATAACTGAATATATATTGATCCTTTTTTCTGGAAACTTTCAGGATGATTTTCCATCGCTGCAGCGAGTTTCGTTTATTGTGTTTTATCTTACAGAATTTTCGCTTCCTATGGTGTCGAAGCTCAAAAAAATTAAGGGTTTTTTACAAAGAAAGCAAACAGGCATCTAGTCATCTGGAAAAACAAATTGAGCATTTCAGCTTGCCCAATGCTCGATTCTTTCTCTAAAACGAAAACTTTGGAAATGGTCACTAAGAACTCCAGGTTGCCATTGAAGCAAGTCAAATGTGGTCACCGAGCACTTCGGACATGGTCACTAAGCATTTCATAGCTTGCAGCCTGAAAACAAATATCAAGAAAAGTTATTATATTGCAATTCCGTACTCTGTTTTCATTTTTGGTTTTAGACTATATTAATAAGTTCTGATTTGAAGGAGAGTGCAAATATTTAGCTTTAAGGTTACTATCCATCTCCATGAATAGTCAATTATTATATGCACTAAAAAAATCCTAAGCTGAATGGAATTTTAGTATATTGGATATTTGGGTTATGTATAGATGAACTAAAATGACGATGAACGAAGTTACTCCATAGTTTAAAATTTTCACAATTCAATGCTTTGCTTTCTTAGAATGGCCATAGGGAAGTTGATGATAAACACCGCGTATTTAAGAATTTTGTTACCTTTTCGTATCCTAATCTTTGTATTCAGGTATGAAACTGGAAAATATAACACAGAAAGATAAATCTCAGGTGAAATGCCACATATTCTCCTAATCTTTGTATTCAGGTCGTCTGTGTATTAAAAATCTAAATTGTGTATCTAAAATCTGATTAAACAACTACTTGTGGCATGTGTATTCAAAATCTAACTTGTATATTCAAAATTTGATTAAACAACTACTTTAGTGTTACTTATAACATCTTAACCATAGTTTGACACTTTGACTTGTATGTAGTCAAACAGGAACCAACTCAACTAAAATCGTACCAGTACCTATTTTAACTATCCATAATAAAAAAGTTAGTGGATATCAGTGTATACCTTAGTAGACAATACCATAATATCTTACTGATATAGTTCTTTCTTAAACTTATTGCTCGACTCTTAAGTTTCATTTTTTTACAGTTTTGCTATTTTCTTGCCCTCAAGGCCTCAAATAATGTCTCGTACACACATTTTAAAAAAATTAGTTAGGAAGTCAAACATACAGTTGTAAAGGTAGTAGCTCCTAACCTGGTGTGAGAGTGAATATTAGCCACTGTCAACTGATCTAACAGCCTACTCTTTCCGTCGTTAGTGTATCCAACCTGAAAATTAACAAAAATGGTGTAATGAGATTATGCACAACAAAATAAATTACGAAGTTAAAAATAGTGTAGTAGTTAAAGAACGATCCACCCTTTTGTATGAATCGAGCAACACTAAAAGCTAAATTTTTAACTGGTCTGTCATGGTTTGGACCACCATAAGTTTCAGCTCCGCACTAATTTGCACACAAAATCGCAATATTACAATAACAGTTAATCTTTCTTACCCTATAGGTGATGCAGGTTGATTAATGGGCACAATAGCACTATTATCTTCACCACTGAGACCAAGATTAAGCAAATCTGGCATAGGAGCAGTTATCGAAGATGGAGTGATTATAATAGGTGATGGTTCAACCACGTGAAAAGTTGGGAACTCAGCAGCCAGAAATACTTCTGTTGTCGAAATAGTCCTCACACGGGTTACAAATGTTTCAGGAGGTTTGTGATAGACAGAGGATAATGTAGCGATATTAGCTAGAAGTTCATCAAGAAGGGATGGTTAGGGTTCTATATGAGGGTAACGGCTATTTTTTGTGTTTTTTGGGTTTCGGGATATAAAATGGTCAACTTGTTTAAAATGATACTGGATTTCGGTGCGGGTTCAACGGTTGGATTTATGGGTCGTACCACTTGGATTCAAAGGTGTGGATCAAAATTTATGGGCCATGGCTTGGCTAAGTATGTGATGATCTGTTGGTTTGGTATGGCTTTTCCAGATTCATACTCCTGAATGATCTGAGGCTTCTCGTTAATCATCTGCAAAAAAAATTAGATTCTAGAGTTTATAAGCATAAATCGAATGGAAAAAGTATGATAACAGATGCTAACCTGAGCAAGTTGAGCTTGTGTGAGCTTCTTATCAGTACGTCCCTGCATGATAGCTCTCTTCAATTCACTTGGTACCTTCTCATCTGATCATAAAATTTGATAAGCTCTTTTAGTCAAAAGAGAATCTTAGCACGAATGAAGGTCATAAAGTAAATAAAGTAAATACAATTTATTAAGTTCTTTATGTTGGTATGGCATTTCGTTGCAGAAAATAATTGTGTATTAAATCAGTGGCAATATATTCAATCAGAAGCTTATAATTGATACTAAAGCTTTGAATATAGAGAGAATAAAAAAGACATGTCAACATATTACATATGCATGATATTGATTTGAATCATCA
>BQNB010067595.1:0-34148 GCA_026074375.1 Tanacetum coccineum | reverse complement strand
TATTTTTTATGATTTTTATAAGAAAAAGAAATTGACTAAATTCTATTTTAATTCCTAGAAAATACAAATCAAATTAGAAAAATATAGAAAAATGGTTTTAATATGCTAAAATGGTGCAGAAATGTAATGGAACAAAAAGCCCCAATTTCTATGATCTAATTAAACCCTAATTTTATCAATTAAACTATAAACCCTAATTCTAATAAAACTAAATTCTAAAATTTAAATCTATTTTATTTAACTAGAAAGAACAGGGTAGGAAGTGTAAGAAATGAAAGAACAGGGTAGGCGGGCAAACTTCTAAAAAGTTACACAATAGAGAAAACGGGTAACCCTGAAGTTTAAGAAAAGTACCAAATAGACCCTACGAATTTGCTTATTTTTGGCTTATTAAAAATTGAGAATTAGCAAAAACTTAAAACTACAAACTTGTTAAACAGCTTATTCTAAACAACTTTAATGAAAGCAATATGAACTTTTAACCACTATATAAGCTGGAAAATAAGCTGAATGTTTCCTGTTACAGAAAGTAGGGATTTAGAAAGCTTTTTGGATTTTGGCTTATTATGAGCTTATTATTTGATGAAATTTAAAAACAAAAGATGCTTATTGCTGCTTAAGATGTATATTAAAGGTATTTGAAAAGAAATAAGCTAATCTTAAACTAAAATAACAAGAAAATTGATGCTAAACAGTGCTAGTTTTTGCTTAATTCTGAGAATGCTTTTTTCAAATAAGCAAAACTGCTTAATACTGAACCCTAAGTGCTGAAATTTTGGAAGTTAGCTACTCTAGCTACTTTGAATCAACAGATAAAAGGATTTTACTAGTGCTACTAGAAATGGAAATTCAAAATGAATTAAGCCATTATATTGACAGGCTTGCTTAACATACCATACTGTAGAAAGGAAAAATTTAAGCTATAATAAAAGCATGATAAGCGAATTATAAAGGCTTTCTATATTAAGAACTACTAAAAGAACTACCTACAATCTCGAATCTCAATCTCTAGACATCTAACCAACTAAAGCTAAAAGTTGCTCAGAAAAAATGATGAGCTACAACAGTTTTAACTGAGTTAAAACTGTTGTAAGCTGATGCAATTGGTAATGTATCAAGTGCAGGCTAAGTTGACACCTAAAAAACTCATATACTAACTCAATCCATGTATTAAATCCTACATTAACTAAGATTTAACTCTCTTGTTCTTGAAATCACTTATCCTTCAAATTTACTTATCATCAAAACTGTCCTGGTGTAAAAAACCTCAGATTTATAATCTCAACAATTAAAAAAAGAGCAAACTAATCTTTAAAACCTATTCTAAACCTGGTAATGTTGACTAAATTAACTAAGAAAAGAGTATTTTAAAAAGGTGCAGTTGACCTTTAAGAGTCAAAGAAGCCTACCCAAACACTCCTTATATAGGAGGGCTGCCAAATCAAATGAGCTAAAAAGCGGTTTGAAAACTAATTAAGCCAAAACCTTTTAGCTACTCACACTAAATTTGACCTACTAAAGCTAATTAAGCACTTAAAACTACAGCTTATTAGGAAAAATACACTAGTTTCTCTCCTAGCCTATTATACTAGAACTGCTAGAATTAGAGAATTTAAGTTCTTAATGAACTAAACCTATAACAACTAAATGCATTAGCATCACTCAGCTAACTCAACAAATCTAAACACAGTTGATCACAAATAGCAACAAAGAAATAAGCTATTGGTTTAAGCTAAATTTAATCTAAAATGAAATGTACAAGTTAAAACCTGGAAATTGAAGAATCTTCACATTCAAGCTATCCAATTTATAAGCTTAAATGTTTCCTATAGGCTACCAAAAGGGGTCTCATAAACCAATAACCATGAGCACAATAAGCTGTCCTTAGCTATATTACCTTCTTAAACATCCAAAATCAAATCAAATGATCTCAGTTGATCATCTTATTAATGTAAAATGACTAATCAGGAGTAAAAGAATGGCAAAAACAAGAATTTTAAATGAATAGAGACTAAAGAAAAGGAATAAGCTCTCATGAGCTTATTAAGAGCTTATTTGAGAAAAACAACTTTAAATTGAAATCAAAGAACACACGAAGCTTGAAAACTGAATGTTATTGCTAAATGATGAAGTACAAGTAGAGATGAGGAAAGTACAAGTAATTGAAGCTGAAATTTAAAAAAAACTTAAAGGAAAATGCTTAAAAGTAAAGAAAATAACAAGCTGAAAATTAAACTAATTCTAACTAACTAAAAATGATCCCTAAGCATCCTATTTATAGAGAATGGAAGAGGAGAAGGGAGAGTTTCTTGAAACTTCCATTAAATCGTGGCCTTTGATCCTTTTTAGCTTATTTGTGGCCGTTGGATTGGCTTGGTGAGGTGTTTGATCCAATTGATGGATGCCACGTGGACTGGGTGGTGACGTGGTCTGGGTGATGTGGGGAAGGTGTATGAACAAAGTAGAGAAGAGAAAGGGAGCGGGGGTGGGTAATTTGCGAAGTGGGTTTGTTGGACAAAAAGGCGGGAAAAACGGTTATGGGTTAGTTAGGTTGTTTTAAAAACGCGTTTTTCTGTTTGAAGGTTTGAGGTTATGGCAAAACTAGTCCTTGTGTTCTGTCCGCCCAATTGTAGTGTAAAACAAGGTTTGGAATTGTCAATTTCGGTCCTTGTGTTCTTTATTCCCTTTTCTTCTTTAATAAACATCTTTCCCCTTTTGTCAAATTAAGTCCTTGAATCTTCAACACTTCCAAATGGCCTTTGAATCTTTGAACACTTGTCATAATTGGTCCTTGGCTTCATTATTGGCTTTTGACTTTCATTCTTGCTGTGTCGGGTTGATCCGGCTTTGATCTTTGGCTGTTTCTTCACTCTTGTTCTTGTCTCTTTCGTTTCTTTGTCGGTTTTTGATCGTTTTTGCTTCTTTTTGTCCTTTCAATCCTTTCCTGCACAATTAGACACAAAAGCACATTTTTTCTATTCTTTTGGCATTTTCTTGGCTTTTATTTGGCAAAATCCCGGGTAATTTAATATACAATTTAGCAAATATCAAAATTCCCCAAACTAAAGGATTGCCGTGTCCTCACGCAATGTTATGAAGTGTACACTTTGTAAACTAACAAGTTTCCAAAATGCCCTTGTTTTCACCTTTTATGAATCACCTTTTTAAAATCAACTTAAGCTTTTCTCAACATTTAATCCCATGGAAACACATTAATGGCAATCATTGCAAGTTTGCAACTTTTAGGCTCATTGAAATAGGCTACTCCCGATTAATAGAGCACAAAAGAGGAAAATTCGTCATCCTTGACTTTTCACTAGACTAAACAAAGCTAATAAACAAGATCATTGTCAATATAAGTCCAAATGATTAAGCTCTTATACTTACAACTTGTGAACTTTTCACTCCCGGGAATAAATTAATGATTAAGATGTGTGCACTCTTTTTAACTCAACCATAGATCAATTTATCTTCATAGTTTTGAAATACATCTAAGCTTACAAATTAGCCTTGTTGAGCTCAAATGTTAAAACATAGATAAAATCTCGACTCAAAGCTAAAAGAGATTAGTGAAACAAAACATTATATATTGATTTGAGAAAATGAAATTTTTAACCATTCTTTTTATTTTCCAGTACTTCGTGGGATAATTTTTTATTTTGCAATAGGAATGTGTTTCTTAGTTTCGAACCCTATCGTAGGCCTTTCGCCCAAATAAGATATCGCAACAACAACCGGTTTCTTAGTTCGAACCCCCAACTTCCGCTGCTATCGTTTGTGGGTTATCGCGACAACACCTTTTCCTGACAAAGCCTAGAATCCAAAGTTCCCTTAGTTGCCAATCATCACTAGGCCGTCGCTCCCTAGAGATGAATGCCACGAAACACTGATCCTACTACAGAGTTTTAATCCTTATTGCGACCCCATCCCGAGTCTTCTCTCAACATGGAATACGCCAACCGATCAAAACTACATATACCTTGTATTATTCTATTTTTGCTAATGCTTCATTGCCCGAAAAATAATTGCCTTTTTTGCATTAGAAATAGCTTCATTGGCATTCTTTTTTATAATTAATCTTTTTGATGATGGAAAAATTTCACTTAGAAAATCTACTTATAAATTTGAAACCAAAAATCTTACTTACATGAATTATTTTCAAATTTAATACTTTTTCAAAGACATTGGTTGACTTAGCTAAATTAAAAAAGCACGTATGATTATGTGTGTTAAACTTTGGGAGTAAAATAGACACAAAATCATTCCATATAAGCTTTTAGTTTTTCCAAAAACCTTGCATTAAACAAATACACATATATTTAACTACATCATTTCTCTTGTTCTTCTACATTTAACCAAAGCAATAGGATTTGGTAAGCTTGGCCCAAAAAGGGTAGGTAAAGAACTAGCTAGGCATTTTCACCCGTCAGTCAAAATTAACCCTATTTCCCTCACCAACGGACTACGCAAAAAGAGAGTTTTTTACCAAACTAAGCTTCTTTTGAGCTTTTCTTGTAAGCAAAAATTTAAAAATTTTCACTTTTTTCACAAAAAGGTAATTCAAAAAGATTCAAACAAGGTTGCGTGAAGTGCAAGTCCAGAAGTCGAAGTGATCCTTACCCTCAAACTAAAATGAAAACTTGTCTCTAAAGTTTAAAAATAAGGGTCAAAAGGAATCTTTAACAAAAATTCTATGGTCATGCCAAAAGAATAGATGTTAGTTCGATAAAGAACAAGGATAAGAGATTTCCCATTTTATGAAGAGAAGATTGGAGACCATCAATGGAAATTGTGGGCATTGCTTTGTCCTTCCACAATTTTTGAACCATGAAGCTTCCAAAATCCGGAAAACCTAGACAAAAATCACAAACAACCAACAAGAGACGAAAGAGAAAGCTTCCTCTCTTCTTTACATTGTTAGCTCAAAAACATCTCTAAAACGGCTTAGTTTTTGTTAACCGAGTACAAGCTATACTCGCCCCCGAATTAATTTGTCCTTGGGGAAGCAAAGAGAAAATCAAAAGAAAATAAAAAGGATAAGCATGGGGTGCCTCCCACGAAGCGCTTGTTTATTATAGAGTCCCCTTCGCTTGACTCTTTCCCCAAACTAGGTCATTATGGTGGGTAATAGCAATGGTGAAGAAATTCCAAAAGGTGGAAACCTCCCCAAACTAAGGATGAAAGATATACCGTAGCATTTTTGATTCCGGGTTCAAAAAACTTTTTAGAAAAGATTTTCAATAGAGAAAATGTGAACCCGGAAAATGCTTTGGTAACATGAAAGTCCATTAAGGGTGGGTGGAGTGGGTCAAAAACATCAAGAGTCAAAAGAGCTTTAGATGGTGCTAACTCTTTTGAACTCTTGTCCTTAAAAGCATCCTTTTCAAAAGATTTCTCATGAAATGTTATCCCCGGGTCAAAAATCTTTCCCTGAATGTTCATGGGGAATATCATATCCACGAGGCTAAAATCCTCATAAAACACATAATCACTCCCGACATAAGAGGTAGTCTCAAAATGATTAAGTATTTCAATGTCGGGATGAAAAACTTGTAACTCTTGTTTAGACTTAGGTTCAACTTTTGTTTCAAAATCCTCTTTTGTTTTTCTTTCCAAAAATTCAACCTTTTTATCATTTATTTCAAAGAAATTTTCATCTTCAAGTAAACCATCTAGGAAGGCAATTTCCTCTTCTTCATTATCATGAACTCCCAAATCATTTTCATTATCACTTTTGAAAACTTCATGATTAAACTCATCATTATCTTTTACAAACTCACTTGTTGCCCATTTTCTCACACAATTCCCAATTTGGGAAAAGAAAGACACAATGGTTTTAACATCAACTTTCGGAGAAATTATGCTAGATGCCTCATTAGAAATGATTTCCTCGTCTTTTTCAAAAAGAGGGTTCAAATGACTCTTAAGAGTTTCCTTATGAACCTCCTCCTTAAGAATTGACTCGTCATTTCTAGAGGGAAAATCATCTTGTTTCTCAAAGAGAGGGTTTGAAAAAGTCTTGAAACTTTGAAAATCATCACCAAGAGGAAAATCACAATCTTTTCCAATTTTGGACTCTCTTGGGATTGGAATGAGAATCTCTTTGTCTAATTCTTTGTTTGGAATAAAATTAAGATCCTCATTCCCCATTTTGAAAGAGTCCTCAAGATTATTGTTTGGAAAGATGTGTGAAATTGCACTTATGGAAGCTTTTTTAGGTGAATGAATAACTCTTCCTTGGTTAATGATTCTAAAATTCTCTAATTTTGCAAAACTAGCCCTTCTTCTAGCAGCTGGGTCAGATATTCCCTTAAGTTCTTCCTTTTGTTTAATAATTTCACCCAGAAGAGATTCAAACTCGTCAACAATAGTAGATGTTGTAGAATCGTCATTCTTAGGTTCACAAACATCTTTGACCCGGTCATCATAAATGTCCATCATATGGATTGACTCTTTGTCTTGACTACCATCCGGTTTAAAAACTATTCTTTCCATACCATCCCTTATCACTAGCTCTTCCCCGTGAACATCAATTAAGACCCGTGCGGTTCTTAAGAAAGGTCTACCAAGTATCAAAGGAACACGGGGGTCCGCAACAAAGTCTAAAATCACAAAATCGACCGGGAAGTAGAATTTTCCGACCTTCACGAACACATTTTCGGCTATCCCAAGGGGTTTAGAAATTGTTCGGTCGGCTAATTCTAAAACCATTCTAGTACTTGTAAGGTCAGGAAGTCCAAGTTTCTTCCAAATAGACAGGGGCATGAGATTGATACTTGCACCTAGATCCGCTAGTGCCAAGTGATTATCAAACTCCCCAAAATCACAAGGAATGAGAAATCGTCCTGGGTCACCAAGCTTTTCGGGAAGCTTTTTGAGAATGACCGCGGAACAATTAGCATTCATTGGTGTCTTTGCCATCTCATTCAACTTTTCTTTGTTTGACAACAAGCTTTTTAACATCTTTTGATACTTAGGCATTAAAATCAAAGCATCTGCCAAAGTAATGTCCACATGAATCTTTTTGAACATTTCCCAAAACTTTTGGATTTGCACTTTATCATTTTCACCTTTCTTTTCATGCTCTACCCTAGAAGGATATGGAAGACGGGTCTTGGTCTTGAAAGGTTCATTATCAACTCTAGTCTCAACAATTGGTTCTTTTCCTTTGTTTTGGACCTTTTCCCTAATTTGAACTACCGGAGGTTGGACTCTTGCGGTACTTTGTGAACTATTAAGTTGCACTTGGTCCTTTGTCACCTCGGTTTCCTTAGCAACCTCATTGTCCGGATTGACAAAAGGAGGAGGCATAGGAGGTAAGGGTCCATCTAAAACAACACCACTACGGGTGGTAATCCCTTTGCATTCATTTCTAGGATTAGGAATCGTGTTGCTTGGTAAAGTCCCTGAACTGGATGTATTATTATTTCCCATTTGCTTTTGAAACATGTTAAGCATCATATTCTGAAAATTCCTTTGTTCATTTTGAAAATCTTGTTGTTCCTTTTTAAAATCATTCAAATTCTTTTGCAAGTTGTTCAAAGTAGCATCATTCGCTTTTGTGTAAGCCTCAAACCTTGAATAAGTAACCGGAGTTGGTGCACTCGGGACTTGATAAGCTTGAGCTTGTTGAGAAAATCCCGAGTTAACTCCTTGGTTAACTTGATTGGTTTGGTTAACATTTCTATTCCCATTATACCCTTGATTAGCATTGTACCCTTGGTTTGGTCTAGAAACTTGTTGATTGGGTTGATTAAATCCTGGTGGTCTAATTTGGTTTGCCAAGTTAGGAGCACGGTACCCGGAATTTCCATTTTGAACAAAATTACCAACCGAAGCGGTTTGTTGAAATTGTTGGAAATTATCGTGATAAACCGGGTACTCATAACTACCTCTAGTCATTGGACACACATTAAAACTATGGTTGTTACCACAAGTGGTACACCTTTCCTCAACCGCTTTTATCGGAACGGGAGTAGGCACAAGAGATTTCATCATGGTTTTTCATCTCATTCATTTCATTCCTAAAGGTCAAAGTCATCTTATCCTCTAATGCTGCTGCCATTTGTTGGAACTCAAAGTTAGATGATGAATTAGAAGAGGGAGGAGCATTCGTACTCACTCGCATCACGGCGTTCCGTGAACATCTAACTTTGGCTTTGTTCTCTATGATTAGTAGCCCTTCGTTTGGACTTTTGTAGAGAAAATTGCCTCCGGCAGCAGAATTAAGAGAATCTTGATCATTATAGCTCAAAGAATTATAGAATGTATCTAATTGGTGCATGAGTGAAAAACCATGGTGAGGACACTTCCTAAGAAGTTCCTTGAAACGCTCCCAAGCTTCGGAGAAAGATTCTTGAGCAATTTGACGAAAATTCGTAATTTCGTTCCGAAGATTGGTGGTCTTTGAAGGTGGGAAGAAAAAGTTGATGAACTTAGAAACTAAGTCATCCCATGTGAGAATGGAATTTGGGGGTTCTTTTTCTAGCCACGTTTTGGCTACCCCATCAAGTGAAAATGGAAAGAGAAGAAGTTTGATGGTGGTGTTAGGTACATCCGGGTACCTTTGAGGTCCTCTTGGTTTGTTCGTAATGCTCTCGAAATGACGAATGTGAGCATGAGGCTCCTCATAATTACTCCTCGAAAAAAATTCGGTTTGGGCCCAATTTATGAGGGAGGATTTGAGTTCAAAGTTTTGACGCATTCAATTATCGGCTTACAACTATAGCACTTTCAAACCCTCCCGGGTGGAGCTTGGTGTTGCTCGTGCCATAGGGATCGGTCGTCAGCGCCATTGGTATCGCGATCCTAATTGAGACGGTTGCCTCTTGTCGTAGTTTTGCTGTCGAGATCGTCGACTTAATACGTCTTCTTGGAATAGTATATTCCATAGGAGGAGCGTTTCGACTATATTATTTCCATTTCCTTATCCTCAGAGCGAGTGAGCATGCAATTAGTGAAAATAAAAGAAAGAAGAATTTGAGATTAAGAAGATTATTTTTGGGGAGAATTAAAATTTTTTTGTTTTTAATAAGAATGAAAACAAAATATTTTTGGTAATCGACCTGAACATAGCTCTCGATAAGTCTCTAAGAATAAGACCAAAATGTGAAGCACGGAAAAGATTTAGAGAGCGCAATGACTGTTAGAGATTAGCTTCACTTTTCCTTAAAATCAACTTTAGTTTGTACAATTAAAGGTCTCAGTCGTACCTAGCAAGTACATTCACGATTTTGTTTTGTTTGTTAATTGGAATGGTTTATGATGGATATCAAGATATACCTAATGTTTTTATTAATATTTTTTTTACTTAATTCGATAGGAATCGAATTAATGAACTTTTTATATTTTTTTAAAAAATACAGCAAAATAACTTCCAAAGGAAGGATATTTAACTAGGACTCGGGCTCGGGTTTTGCTTGGAATTAAACCCGAAACATATACAGTACTTAGATATTTTAATATACAGTGCACGATCTCCGATAATATTCTATTACAACTTTGTAACTATTTATTGAACGGAGGACTTTTTAAATACATAATGAACGAACTTTATGTTCGACTCAATATTTTGAGGCTAACAGACTCCTTTGTGAAATTCAACTTCAATCGCAAATAAGGGATACCAAACCAACTTCGTGATCACTTGTCATCATTATCCGAGTCTCTAGCCTTTTTGTCGTTTAAGTGAATCTTTTCAGGATCGTTTTGGGATAAGTGTTGTTGTTTATGTGGTATGTTGTTATGGTTGATTGTGGTGTTTGTTTGTTGTCCTTGTTTTGATTATAATATTCCCAAATTTGGTCACATGCCCAAAGTCGGTCACATGCCCACCTGATGCGCGGATCGACCATTATTACACCAAACCGCCACCACAGGCAAACGACGCCTTGCGGCAAACCGCCCGACCACCACAATTAGGGCCAAAACCGACCCCGCCCCCTAGAACATTTGTCAAAAAGCCGCTAGATTCTTTGAATTTTTGCAGTGTAACATTCTTTTTGCTCAATAAAATAATCAACCGCCCGTTTACGTTGTGGTACTATTCAAAGAAACAACGACACCAAATGCAAACCGCCAGCTATATTTTGATTATTTTAATCAACCCACCTTTGACTAGTCAAACCGCCGCCTGACTTTTCCTTAAAAGGTGGATCTTGTCCCCTATTCTTGTCAAACCGCCATGAAGAACACTGGTGTGTAGTAAAACAAATTCAATATACTTATAGTATTAATCTCGTAAGAATTCCTTCCAAAATACTTCTCAACCAAGAGAAATATAAGGTAAAAATCTCACAAAAGAAAACCAAAAATTCAGTATATTTTTATCCTGAAGTATTGTAACATCTCGGTCGATGTCACCAACGTCATCGTTGATATTGAATTGAGATTTTAAGAATGGATTCGGACTCGAGATATAGAATGATATAGGATATTTGATTGTTGATTACAACTACAAATGTAATAGCAGAATGAAAAACAATTAACTTAAGCACGAAAAATTAAATGCACAAACATGTATTAAATGCGGGCTAAACTGAAATTTAAAACTAAAGCACGACTTATAACAAAATTTATACTAAAAATCACAAATTTAAAATGAAAATTTTTTGGAAAAAGATTAGTATTTTTTATGTCATTTTTTGAATTTTTTATGATTTTTCTATAAGATTTCAATGATTTAAAAAAATAAACTTTTTCTAAAAATTAACACTAAAATTTTTCTTTTATTTTTCAAAAATACTAGATTTAAAATGAAAATTAATGCAAAAAGAATTTTAATTTTTCAACTATTTTTCTATTTTTTATGATTTATCTAAGAAAAAGTAAATCAATTAAATCTAATTTAATGTCTAGAAAATACAAAATTAATTGGAAAAATATAGAAAAATAGTTTTTAGAAACTAATTAAGTGCAGAAATTTAAAAGAAACAAAAGCCCTAATTTTTATGATCTAATTTAAAAGTAATTGCAAAAATTAAATTGAAAACCTAATTTTATTATTCTATTTTTAAATCTAAAAAGAAAATTTTAATGAATTAAAAAGAAATTGAAAAGAACAGGGTAGAAACTGTTAAAAAGGAAAGTAGAGGATAGGCGGGTGAACTTGTGAAATTTACACTGCAGTGTAAACGACTAACCCTATACTATCAACTATGTACGAAATAGACCCTACGATTTCAGCTTATTTTGCTTATTTAAAAAGTGCTTTTCAGAAAAAACTTAAAACTACAAACTTGTAGTTTAGCTTATTCTAAACAACTTTAATGAAGGTACTTCTAATTTTAAAAGAGAAATATGCTAGTAATTATGCAATTTAGTTTGCTGTTACAGAATGTGCTTATTAACTAAAGCTTTTTGGATTGTTTGCTTATAATGAGCTTAATTCTTGATGAACATTAAAAACAAAAAGAGCGCTATTGTAAGATTAGGATGTTTAATAAGGATTCTATAGAAAAATAAGCCAAACTTCTACAAGGCAATACTAGAAATATGAACTAAAATAGTGCTAGTTTAGCTAACTGATTTTTTTAAAGCTTTTTTTTCAAATAAGCTTATCAGCTTTTTTATGCCTAAACTCTAGTATCTGAAATTCTGAAAATAAGCTACCCCTATCTATCTGAGATTCTATCTAGGATAAATGTTTTCCAATATTTCTATGGAAATAAGAAATTTTAAGATGAAATGGGCCAATTCCTTAACTGTTTATACTTTGATATGTGGTTTTGCATGGTCGCTGATGGTGCAATTGCATGTACTCTGATTCACTTAATCTTTTTATATCCTACACTTCACTAGACATGAATCTTAAGTGAAACTAAACATAACTTTGAACATCTGAAATACTTTTAATACACATAAAATCTTAAAGTTATAGTGATGAAATATGCCCTGGTGCTGGCTAAGAGTTTTAACTCCAAATACTTTAAATTCTGAAAAATAACTTCTAAAAGCTGTTGAAGCTTGCTAAAACCACCCTAACCCAACTCTGTTACAAGTTTTGACAAAGTTCCTTTGACTTTTTGAGGTCAATACAGCCTGAACACAATCCTTTAAGAATAGAGCTAATGCTAGGGAGCTTATACTGTTTTAAATTTACTCAGCTAAAAACTTTAAGATACTCAACTAGATTTAGCCTAGTATAAGCTATTTGAACATCGTAACTAGAGCTTATTAATCAAAATAAGTAGAACTCTATGAAATTTTAATAATACTTATGACAGCAAAAAGTTGACAGTGAAATTTATTAGTTTAAAACAAATAGACTGAAACTCAATTACAAATTTGAGCTAAGCTAAAAATCTCTCAAAAATTTTAAATCCTAATGAACATGATTTTAAATGAGGACTTAAAGAATAAGCCAAGATGTAATAAGCTTCAAATGACTATAAATGAAATTATAGAAAGTAACCTGAAAATTGGTGTCTCAGCACAAGAGCCACTCTTAGTGAGAGAGCAGTGCGCTCAATTGTTATCCTATGTGACTTCCAAAGTCTATTAACCAGGCAAAAAGCTCATAGCTAGAATGAGCTTATTTCTCCTTGGGAACCTCCAACTTGAGACTTGAATTCAAGTTTCATTTTTTAGTTGGTAATTGAGTTAAAATATTTAAATGAAAGCTTTAAACAACAGAATTTGACTAGAGTTGAGCTTATTAAAAGCAATAAGCTCAAATGAGCTTATTTAGAGCTTATTGATCAAAAACGTATTGGAATTGAAATCAAAGAACACAAACACTTTTAAAGTAGATTGATATTACTAGAATTGATAAGTACAAGTTAAGAAGGAAGAGTATAAGAGTACAAGAGCTTAATTGCTTAAAGTAAGGTTTAAATTGCTTAAAAATGAAAATTACAAAGTAAAAACTTAAAACAACAAATTAACTATGAAAAATGAAATCATAGTGGTGCTATTTCATAGAGGATTAGTGAAGTGAGGGAAAGGATTCTAGATGGGCTTCCTTTATGTAACTCCTTTAAGTGATAGTATTCCAGGTCTTCATCCAACTACCCCTTGACCTCTGGAAACTAGATAAACCAAGTCTTAATCGTAACTGTATACGTTCAAGCAAGTCATCAATCGATAGAAAATAGAAGAAAGTCACGATGATGAAATAAGTAGACTCCTTTGTGAAATTCAACTTCAATCACAAATAAGGGATACCAAACCAACTTCGTGATCACTTGTCATCATTATCCGAGTCTCTAGCCTTTTTGTCGTTTAAGTGAATCTTTTCAGGATCGTTTTGGGATTAAGTGTTGTTGTTTGTGTGGTATGTTGTTATGGTTGATTGTGGTGTTTGTTTGTTGTCCTTGTTTTGATTATAATATTCCTAAATTAGGTCACATGCCCAAAGTCGGTCACATGCCCACCTGATGCGTGGCAAACCGCCTCCTTTAGCAACCCGCCACCGATGGCAAACCGCCACCATTATTACACCAAACCGCCACCACAAGGTAAACCGCCGCCATGGGCAAACCGCCGCCTAGGGCAAACCGCCACCTAGAACATTTGTCAAACCGCCGTGGATTTTTTAAATTTTGGGCAGAGTAACATTTCTTTTTTGTTCAATAAAATAATTAAACCGCCGTGGTACCTATTCAAACCGCCACCAAATGGTAAACCGCCGGCTATATTTTGATTATTTTAATCAACCCGCCTTTGACTAGTCAAACCGCCGCCTGACTTTTCCTTAAAAGGTGGATCTTGTCCCCTATTCTTGTCAAACCGCCATGAAGAACACCAAGTTCGAATTTTGCATAATCACCCCAAATAAGCTTTTTATCTACTAAAATGGGCTATAACATGTAATACTATGATGGTATATGAAGATTAACCATCCAATTACATGTATTTCTTCGTGGATCATAAAAAACGAAGCAACCCTCCACGAAGAACACCAAACTTTATAAGCTTATAATTCGAACTTGATGCTTATGCAACACTTGAAATTGTTACAATCTAACCTATTTAACATGTAGATCAAGGAGAGAACAAGATTAATAACCCAATAAGCCTATAAAAATTCAAGCCGTAGCCTTTTTGGCTTAAAATAAGCCACGAATTTTGAGCTTATTTAACCACGAAATCAGTTGGTAAACAACACGGATTCCCCTTATGCTCTGGTGCCAATTGTTAACATTAGATTCACCTTATAACACATGATCCGAATACTTGGTAAAATGAAAGAGGAATTTATTCATTATAGAGAGAAAAGGGAAATGAGATGGGAAGAGCGTGTGTGTTTGTTGAGAGAAAAGAAAAGAAAAACACACACACACACACACTTTACAAAAGTGAGCTTCACCCCTCCATGGAAGTATGGAGGGGGTATTTATAGTCCCGGGCTTTACTAGCTAAACTAACCCGACAGGACTATAAATGATAAATGTAATTCCAGATAAGTCACCATATTTTAGGGCTAACACATATGTATTTGTAGAAACAATTGGAGCGTTAACAACAGTAGCTGTAGGGACTGGTTCACTGTCTTTAGATTGATCAAAGTATTCATCGAACATCGGTTGGAATAAAATCTCCAAATCTTTATCTGTTGGTGGAATGTATGTAGTTGTAGGGACAGGCTCGGGTCCTGAACTGATGCGTACAGGAGCCATTATCTGATGCAGCTCATCGAAAGTGACATGAACTGTTTCCATTATTCGACGGGTTCTTATGTTGTAGATTCGAAAACCCTTCCTGCTGGGTGCATAACCAACGAAAATCCCAATGTCAGCTTTGGCTTGCAACTTACCTAGATCTTCGCTATCATTTGTAGGGTAGCATAGAGCACCAAACACTCGGAGAAATGTGAGATCATGCTTCTTATCATGCACAAGCTCATAGGGGGTTTTGGTATTTGCTTTGGATGCGATCTCAGCATTTCATCAACAGATATTGTGTACAAATTTGTGTTGCGCCAACCTTTCAGTAAGTCCACACCATCCATATTACGAACAAAGCACGAATGTTTTCTGAAGGCCACTTCAAGATCTGAATCACAAAATTGCCCTACAGAAAAAAGATTGTGTCCAAGGCCTTCCACATAATATGCCCTAGAAACCACACTGTCACCAATCATGAAATCTCCATAACCCATAATGGCACCAACATGATTATTCCCGAATCTGACTGTCCCGATGAACTTTTCCACAAAGTTCTTGAGCTTTGAACGATTCCCCGTCATATGTTTTGAACAGCCAGCTTCTTTTGAGCTTTTCTTGTAAGCAAAAATTAAAAATTTCTCACTTTTTCACAAAAAGGCAATTCAAAAAGATTCAAACAAGGTTGCGTGAAATGCAAGTCAATATCGAAGATATCCTTCCCCAAACTAAAATGAAACTTTGTCCTCAAAGTTTAAAAATAAGGGGTCAAAAGGAATCTTAACAAAAATTCAAAAGGTCTTGCCATAAGATAATGTTAGTTCGATAAGAACAAGGATAGAGAGATTTCCTGTAATTATGAAGAAAGATTGGAGACCATCGATGGAAATTGTAGGAATAGGCTTTGTCCTTCCACAATTTTTGAACATGAACTTCCAAAATCCGAAAAACCTAGGACAAAAATCACAAACAACCAACAAGCAAATGACAAAAGAACAAGCTTCCTCTCTTCTTTACATTTGTTAGCTCACAAGACACTCTAGAAACGGCTTAGTATTTGATAAGCGATTACAAGCTATACTCCCCCCGAAAGTAAATTTGTCCTTGGGGAAAAAATAGAAAAGAAAATGAATATAAAAGGAAAGCATGGGGTGCCACCCACGAAGCTCTTGTTTATTATAGAGTCCCCTGTCGCATGACCTTTCCCCACAAACAAGGTTCATATGGTGGATAATAGCAATGGTGAAGAAAATCTAAGAGGTGACAACCTCCCCAAACTAAGGATGAAAGATATACCAAAACATTTTTGATTCCGGGTTCAAAAAACTTTTTAGAAAAGATTTTCAAGATTAAAATGTGAACCCAAAACTGCTTTAGTGAACATTAAAAGTCCAATAAGGGTGGGTGGGGTGGGTCAAAAAACATCAAGGTCAAAAGAGCTTTAGATGAGCTAACTCTTTTGAACTCTTATCCTTAAAGCATCATTAACAAAATACCCGGATTAAAAACTTTATCTTCACTCCCCGTGGAGTAAGAAACGGGTAAAACCTCTGGAAAGGTGACAATGGTAAAAATGTTCGGGTAGTGAATGTGAAGGAATCTTCCTCTTCATCTGAAACAACATTTTCACCTATACCCGGGTAAGAAAGTTCACTAGTGTTAATTTCGTCCAAAAACAATTAACTCACCATCACGGCTCTAAGCATCAAAGTAAATGGGACTCGTACTCCGGGAAAAATCATCAGTCATCAAGTGGTAAATCAATCAATAGACTGTAGTGACCACAGCCGTGGAGGTCATGGTCACACTCGATACCCCGTAGTTATCGGCGTTAATCCGAAAAACTAAGCGAATCCGCCTCCTCTAAAGCAACAATATCCACAACGGGGAAAGTAGAGGATGGGGCAAATTATAGGAGGAAATCGGAGTAGGTGAGGAGAAATCGGATAAGAGGAGGAAGAAGATCGATAGAGGAGAAAGACTAAAAGCGTTAATCTTTTCAATTAAAAGATAACTTTCGACTAATTTCTCCCGAAGAGGAATGTCAACGATCCTGAGAAAAGAGTCGAAAACCAATCACTCCTCCATCCTCCTCAATATAACACAATCAATAAAAATCGTACATCAAATCGTCATCGTCGTTGTATCATCGTCCATCGACCACAAACTGACAACGATTTCTGGAGAAAGTGGAGCAAGATGAGCAAGTCTACTTGTTACTTTCTTCGAAAAGGAATCATCGATGTCGAACAAATTACACTCCCCCAAACTAAAGTCATCGGACTCACTTGGGTTTGAAACAAGGGTCTCAACACTAATCGCCTCCGTTTCCGGAGTAATGTTGATATGCTCGTCTCCCATTATGAGTGAATCCTTAGGCTCTACGTTTTGCGAAACGGGAATGTGAATCGTATTCGGATGAACAGCATAAAATCCCAAATTATCGTCATCATCATCAATGAAAATTTTCTGACTTTGAACTCTAGCTTCAGATTCTCTAAGTTCTTTTGCTTCTTGTGTGATTTTCCCAATTTCAATGCTTAGGCAATTGAATCTATCTTTAAGCTCAAAAATCTTATCTTCACATTTTCTTCTATAAACAAAATCGATTTCTTCCTTTCGATATTCTCTTATTCCTAACTCATTCATCCATTCTTTCATTTCTTCTAAACACTGCTGCTTTTGAATCTCCAAATCTTGGATTTTCATTTCTTGAGAAGATTGACTTTCATTTAAAACTTGATTATCTTTTTGAAATCTCTCCTCAGCAAGCAATTCCACAATACTCTTCTCTTCTTGATCGTTCTGAATTTGGTTAAAAGTTTCTTGTTTGAGTGGTTGGATTTCATTAAGAATTTTAAATCATTAAGAGACTTTTGCAACAATTCTTGCAAATACTCATGTTAGAAATTGCTCCTCTTCCACAACTTAACTTGATCTTCAAAATTTCTCCCTCCGCAAGCAATAACTTGAGCTCTCCTCATTATGAGTAATGTGACATTACTTCATCAAGAAGCATATTGCATTGATTCATAAGGTTCCGTTGAGCATGAAGCATTTCCGAAATTGCTACCGAGGAGATCTGATACGCATCGAAAACTGTGGGGTTGAAATTGGGTCAAAACCGTAAGAATAAAAATACCTCTTGGTTCATCGGCTGACATTGTAAGTCTCATGATGGACCTCCACGTTTTCACAACAAAAATATTGTTTGAAGACTTGGATCAATGGGAAACAATCAGAATTTTGATTAATAGAACGGTTCTCTCAGAAATGATCGTATCTTTGGTGGACTTTGTAACCGAAGTTGAGCACCTTTCCCCAAAAATTCACAAATGCATTTTTGACAAAAAATCCCAATTAAAAAAATACCGCATTCATAACAACAATTAAGATCCGATTTGTGGAGGATCTTGTGAAATTAACACACCGGGTCTTGATCAACAACGCTTGGTCGCTGCGAGGAGCGATTTAACAAACGTTTGTATTGTCATTGTGCTGACTCGGGAGTATCTTAAGGCTTTGGAAAAACTCCATTATCAACTACTATATGCGAAACAAATCTTTTTCAAATTTTGTACGTATAAGAGTACATCCATGACAATACGGACCATCGACTGGGGTTCCACATACCGCACAATACTGAAAAGAGTCGGACACAGAACAATGATTTGGTCTTTGAGATTTCCTAATCGAACACACTCTTTATGTACCAACTTCCGCAAGTTGAACACACTTAGATTGAATAACGGATTTGAACGATTAAGCGCCATAAGAAATTAAACGTTATCTAGGATAAAGAAAATGAGAATTAAACAAATCAGAGGAATAAGAAGAATATTTTTGGCTTTTCCGAATAATACATAAGAAAATTTGAGATTGAGAAAATTCTTTTTTTTTGGGGAAATTAATATTTTTAGTTTTTATTAGGAATGAAAACAAAAATATTTTTGGTAATCGATTATTACAAGCTTCACGATAAGTCTCTAAGAATACGCACAAGTGAGCGGAAAAGCTTAGCGAGCCGCATGACTACATAGAGAATAGCTATCACTATCCCTAATAACTACACCTTATAGTTGTAAACTTAAAGGTCCGTCGTACCTCGCAAGTCCTTCACGAATTGTTTTGTTGTTAATGTGGAATGGTTGTAAGGATGGGATATCAAGTATCCAAATGTTTAATTATATTATATACTTAATTCTGATAGAATCGAATTAATGAACTTTTTATATTTTTATAGAAAAATAGCACATAACTTCCAAAGAAGGATTCTTCAAAACTCGACTTCGACGAATACTCTTCATATACACGTTCACGACATCCCCGGCAACTGCGCCAAAATTTGGTTTGTAAGTCAAATATATAGTACGTAAAGAGTTAATCTCGTAAGAATCCTTCCAAAATACTTCTCAATCAGAGAAAATATAAAGTAAAAATCTCACAACAAGAAAACACAATTCGTATTTTATTATCCGTAAGTATTGTACAACTCGGGTGCGTGTCCCAACGAAAACGAGAATAGAGAATTTTGGAATATTCGGATTCAAGGCGTTAGAATGATAAAAGAATATTTGATTTGTTGATTATACAACAAATGTAATAGCATGGCAAGAATTGAAAAAAACAATTAACTAGCACGAAAAATTAAATTACAGATCGATATTAAACGCGAGCTAAAACAGAAATTTAAAGCAAAACACAACTTTTAACAAATTTAATATCATAAAAAATCACGAAATTAAAAATGAAGAATTTTAGGAAAAAAGAATTGGAATTTTTATGTATTTTTGAATTTTTATGAATTTTCTAAGATTTAATGATTTTATCAAAAATAAACTTTTTCTTAAAATTAACACTAAAATTTTCTTTTATTTTTCAAAAACACTAAGATTTAAAATGAAATTAATGCAAAATAGATTTAATTTTTCAACTATTTTTCTATTTTATATGATTTATCTAAGAAAAAGGACTTACTAAAAACTATTTTAATTCCTAGAAAATACAAATTTAATGAGAAAATTATGGAAAAATGATTTTTAAAAACTACAAAGGTGCAGAAATTTATAAAAAATAAAAGCCCTAATTTCTACTTTTTAGTTTTCAACTAATTTGATTTATTAAAATTCTAACCTAATTTCTATTAATACTATTAATAATAAAAAGAAAATTAAAAGAAAATAGAAAAGACAGGGTAGAAAGTGAACTGAAGGAAAGTATAGGGTAGGCGGGCGAAATAAAGAAAATTTACACTAAAGAGAAAACGGGTAACCTTGTTCTTTAAGGAAAATACCAAACAGACCCTAGCTTATTTACTATTTTTGGCTTATTAAATTTTGAGAATTAGCAAAAACTTAAAACTACAAAGTTGCTTATTAGCTTACTCCCTACAACTTTAACAAAAGCACATTCCACTTTTATCCACTAAATAAGCTAGAAAATAAGCACTTTGAAAACTGTTACAGAAACTAGCTTTTTAACAAGATTTTTGGATTTTAGCTTATTGAGAGCTTAATACTTATTGAAAACTAAAACTAAAAGCAGCTTATTGAAGCTTAAGATGTGCTTAAAGGAGATTTAAACTAAAATTAACCTATACTTAACAAGTTTAGAAAGAAAATGAAGCTGAAAAATGCAATGTTTAAATGAAACAGTTTTTTTTAGCTTTTTCCTTATAATCTATCAAGCTTATTTTTAGACCTTTGGTGCTGAAATTTAGAAAATAAGCTAACCTAATAGAGTGAGTTCTACTTAGGTACAAGGTTTTATTAAACTTTACAAGGAAAGTGAGAAAAATCAAAATGGAAAATGGCAAAAAATACTAAACTGAATTTGCACTTGCTGGTGTGTTTGGCAAGGAAGACAAAGGAAACAGGCTAAAATTTGAGATGTAAAACTTCTAATTACTTTACTAAGTGCATCTAAGCCTTCATTGATAATACTTGAACAATAAGAAAGCTATTAATCACTAAGTCCTTAAATCACTTTCAAAGTAAAACTGTCCTGGTGCAATAAGAGGCTTTTTAAACTCTAAACTTTGTAAAATTAAAACCTAAACTTCTAAAACGTTCAAAACATGGATAAAACACTCTAACTCAACGAATGAGAAGCTTGACAAAATAGTATTGACATTAAAAGTCAATTAAAAGCTTAAACAAACACTACCATATTAAATTCTGTCTCAACTATATATTAGCTTAAAAACTTAATTAAACTCTAAAAGCACCTTGAACCTTATATCCACTTCAACTAATTATGACTTAATAAAACTACTTAAACTGTAAAAAACCTAGCTTATGTAGGAGAAATAAGCACTTACTCTATTAAGCTCTATACACTACTAATTAAAATAGAAAGTGATAGTGACTTTTTACTAGCTTTAAAACTAAAATGGATCTGAAACCAATGCAATTGGAGCAAAGTAAACATAATGAACAGGATTTAAATGAGGACTTAACAGAAATAAGCAAGTTGAAAATAAGCTATGAATTGGCTTATTTAGAAATAAGAAGAAAATGACCCTGAAAATTTGGAGAACCTCAGAACTAGAGCTACTCTAGTTGAGTAGAGTAGCCTTAAAAATGCTTAAACCTAATGGCACTTGCCTCATACCTTTAAGAAATCAAAATAGCTGAATTTGAGCTTTAATTTACTCTTTGCTTCCCCAAAATGAACTCAAAAGTATGTCAAGTGATCATGATCTAAATGTGGAATAGGATAAAAGTTAAGTAAATAGAAAGCTTTTATGAACAAAGTTAGCTAATTATTGGAGCTTATTAGAATCAATAAGCTCACACTAGCTTATTTAGAGCTTATTGATCAAAAACGAATTGGAATTTAAATCAAAGATCACAAACACTTTAAAATTATATTGATAATAATAGAGTTAGATAAGTACAAGAAAAACAACGGCGGATACCACTTTTCATCGTATGTTATTATACATGGTTTCTTTTGTTTGTTTAGATTTTTACAAGTTGATATTCTTATTTGCAGGGCTGCTGGAGGTGTTGAAAAGAAAAAAATGATCTTACGAGTAACACGTCTTCAGTAGATCGACCTGCATTTGATAATATGAAGAGCCTTAGAGCACTTTCCATTGTAACATTAGAACCAAACAGTATGAGTTTGGCTCATATCTCTACTAGAATTGTTTTCTCTTCAAGTAAGACGACAGTGATTTATATTTTGTAAATGATGGATACATTGTGTGTGAAATGGAAAAAAATATGATCACCGGAGCGAAACATACATGAATCTACTTTCGGCTCAATGTCATTTGCTGTGTTAAACAAGGAAAAAAATCTAGCCCATGCTCCGCAGCGAAGCGCGGGTTAAAAACCTTGTTGTACAAGAAAAAAGAGGGGTTGTTTTTGAAACTGTACTAGTTAAGTTGAAAATATTAATAAATTTAATTACTTAATTTGAAAAATAAATTATAAAGAATTGTTGTAAATTGATAGTAAATGAGGAGGTAATTATTTAAACTTTAAAAGGAAAATTGTTCAAATAACTAGGCAGTAGGCACAATCTCTCGCCCAAATGCCTCACAATTCTACTCTATTGGCTTCAATGCTCGAAAATTAAAGATACCAATCTCTCTCTTATTGCTCACCTTTTGACATTGAAAACTAAGATTCTAAACTAACGATGTAGATTGATACACATGATTCAAACAATATAGCAAATGATGCCATACGATGCATGCAAACGTTTACAAATTTTGGTGACTGATTGATGTGACACAGAACAACATCCACGATACTTATGCGATACCGAGCGATACAAATATGTTATATACTTTACTTTTCAGAGAAGTTTATTATGATTTTCTTTCACTTATATACGTTAAAGTTACGTTGACCTCAAGATTGCCCCGTATGTCTCATTACTCCAATATTTCGTTCTCCTCAAAATGCTCCTTATTTTTTTCATTCCATGGTGCCCAAAAATAGGTCTTGGTCACCTCACGTCGTTAACCAAGTGCCTCACTGCTTCTTCCAATTTCTAAAATAATGGCTTTCTCCCTTATATTTTTCTTTCCATTTTCTTTACATGTCTAGGAATCCTATGTGGTTGATTTCGATTTACCTTGAAAGGGGTTGTCGTCAAGCATATACTCCATTTGCATATGTTTAGCAAAGTTAGCTGTTTTGAGATGGATGGTGATATTAAGTTTTGAAAGGTTAAGTTTGTATGCACAATTAAATCAGAGTGCTTGAAAAATACAATACAACACCATAGCTATTAAAAAAATTATTCATATCATTAATAATCAAAATTATCAAAACTAACGTTCATCATAGTGTTGACACACACATAATGAACAGTAAGTCATCTTTAATAGTTTTTTATTCTCAATGAACAGTAGATTTAATATTAAATTAATCCACTAACTATTTTTATTTTATAATATTTACTTAGATTTACTACAGTACTCATTGAATAATATTTTTTAATCATAATGAACAGTAACTTTGTTATTATTCAATTGTTATGTTTGTATACTGATACGTGTCTTTTTATTCATCCTCCCTTATACCATGACTCATCAAGTTGAGAACAAAACACTACCTAAACTTTTGGGCAACAACGAAGTTCATCCATCTCCAACAAAAGAGTAGCGACTGCATTTTAAAGAAGAGGTATGTTGTTTCATCATATGTGGGTCAAAAATCTTCCAGGCACCTCAACACTCCTTTCTTTATTTGCATTCGTGTTCGTCAATTGTTAGTTTGATTAGATTAGGGTTTTAGAGGTTATTCAGAAATTCAAGGTTCAGACAATCAGTAAGCTTACAGGAGATGCCTGCTGTTTATGCAAATAGGGGTAAAGAAGTTTTTGGAGCACTGCGGAAGACGATTTTGCAAACAATTATTGTTTCAAAGGTAGGATCTTTTTTTTAATTCTCTTAATGTTTTTATTTTAAAAAATGGGGTCTTTTTTATAATTGATTTATATGATTTTGTTAAAAATTCGAGGCCTCATTCAGAAATATATAGATAAAGTTTTGATTTTTAATTTGAAAGTGGTTTTTTTTTGGTTTTTGATTTTAGTTTGTGGAAACCGTAGAGGGGGGTGAATACGTTTCCATTTAAAACTTTAAATAAAAACATTACATCAATATCTTCCGGCGGTCCCATAAATATATGGGGGTCGCCTAGTACATCAGGGGGCCACCTGATTTATAGGACCGCCTCTAGAAGAGGTTTTCGGACTAAACCATTTGTATCAAATCACCAATCAAGTTTGACGCAATATGAGAAGTGTCGATAATAGATTTACAATAACTAGTGCATATTCTACCAATATATCCATACTCACAATGTCTACTACAAAGAGCTACACAACCATGACTAACACAACATATACAACAATTCACACAATCATAAGTGCAACGCAAGTGTAAAGGTAAAGCGATAAATTTAGAGACATAAGTAAAGAGAAAGGTAAAAGAAAATATAAACCGGACAAGGTGATTTATAGTGGTTCGGTCACGAAGCTCCTCTTCGCCCTACTTCACTCCCCGAGTATCCAACTCGAGAGTTACTTCACTAATCAACAAGCTCTCTTTCGGCGGAGAAAACCTTATAACTGTG
Organism: Tanacetum coccineum; assembly: GCA_026074375.1. Classification (NCBI taxonomy): domain Eukaryota; kingdom Viridiplantae; phylum Streptophyta; class Magnoliopsida; order Asterales; family Asteraceae; genus Tanacetum; species Tanacetum coccineum. The sequence continues at coordinate 9,946 of BQNB010067595.1, read as the reverse complement.
CTTACATTATTTTCTGACACTAAGCTAGATGTCTATTCCTAATCTTAGCTAGAACCAATCTACCACATCACCAATGTATTTTAAGGCCTAAAATACTAACCAACCCACAATCAACCCATCCAAATATATACATCATTTGGATCTACACACTACTAAAGATTGGAAGACATGGACTCGATCTATATGTAACAAATGTTACAAATGGACTAACTAGACTACATAACTTCGGATCTTGAAGATGACCGAAGTTCTTCTCTTGCACTTGAGGAAAGGAGGAAAGGATAGAAGATTTGATCACATTTAAACAAGATTAACCAAGTTGAATGATCAAAGATTTAGAGAGATTTAGTGAGATCTAGAGAGAGAAAGAACTGAAAGAAATTCGTGCAAAAAGGTTATGAAAATAGTTGGAGGTGACCCACTATTTATAGGAGCTGAAAAATAGCCTGTCAGGAAACGACGGTCCCAGATATATTAGGGGGCCGCCGGATATTTAAGGGGGCCGCCGACCTATTTAAGGGACCGCCCCGACAGACGCTCCTGTTTTTGTCTTTTTGTGGTGACAAACTTGTCTGGTGAAAGTGACACTTGTTTTGGGGGGAAAATGGCTAGATTTGAATTTTGAAATAATTACTACATAAAACATTTCTTTATAATTCAAAAATAATTTGTCTAATTAATTTTTGAGAAATTGTTTTGTTACATTTATAAAAATATAATGTTTAAGACAAAAACTTATTTCTTTGATCATCCTACAAGTTTAATGTTGTTTGTACATACCTTATGTGATTTACGTCGGGTGCAAACAAATGTCAGTGTTGATGTAGACTTGAGACGTCGAGAGATGTATTGATGTAGACTTGAGATGTCATGAGATGTAGATGCATGTATGCATTGATGATTTGTGATTACGAGTAACTAGCGCACTTTACGTTACGTATTACAAGACACATGTTTGTCATCACCAAAACATAAAGAGATCGTGTAGATTAAATATCGTAATATTTGCACTAACATCACACACCTGAAGAATTCTATGATGAAAAAGGGGATTCTGTGATCAAAGGTTTAGAGAGATTTAGTAAGATCTAGAGAGAGAAAGAACTAAAAGAAATTCGTGCAAAAGGGTTATGAAAATAGTGGGAGGTGACCCACTATTTATAGGAGCTGAAAAACAGCTTGTTAGGAAATGGTGGTCCTAGATATATTAGGGGGCCGTCGGATATTTAAGGGGGCTGCCGACCTATTTATGGGACCGCCCCGACATACGCTCCTATTTTTATCTTTTTGTGGTGACAAACTTGTCTGGTGAAAGTGACACTTGTTTTGGGGGGAAAATGGCTAGATTTGAATTTTGAAATAATTAATACATAAAACATTTCTTTATAATTCAAAATAATTTTTCTAATTAATTTTTGAGAAATTTTTTTGTTACATTTATAAAAATGTAATGTTTAAGACAAAAACTTATTTCTTTGATCATCCTACAAGTTTAATGTTGTTTGTACATACCTTATGTGATTTACGTCGGGTGCAAACAAATTTCGATATTGATGTAGACTTGAGATGTCGTGAGATGTAGATGCATGTATGCATTGATGATTTGTGATTACGAGTAACTAGCGCACTTTACGTCTACGTATTACAAGTCACATGTTTGTCATCACCAAAACATAAAGAGATCGTATAGATTAAATATCGTAATATTTGCACTAACAATCTCCCCCTTTTTGATGATGACAAGATATGTAAACTATAACACATAGTAAAGTTTAAAAGTTACTCGTTTACACTCTCTTCTCCCCCTTTTGTCAAAGCAAAAAGGTATTATGTAGATATGAGAAGATGGTATGTGCTTCGGGTATATACGTTGGAGGAATAAGAAGAAGATTGGTGCTCCGTGTATATTGGTTGGAGGAATGATAAGACAATATAAGAAATAAGGTTGAGGTGGCTTTTGAAGTAGAGGAGGTGACGTATTTAGAGTACGAATGAACCCTTCATTGTATTTGACAATCCTCGATCCTATCTTCCTATAAAGGTGAGCTTGAATCATCCCAGTGAAGTCTTCTATCATCACGGTTTAACCAACTCCATGCTATTTACCCACATATCTCCTAGCTCCCCCTTGCTTATTGCGTCCCATGATAATATCATTCCTTGTATATTGACTCTAACGGATCTATGGATCAAATAAATTACCCCTCGATGTATGCCCCCCCTTGTTTGGGGAACCAAGGAATCAATATATTGTTGTGCTACAAAACAATGTTAGTAGACAAGTGCACATATACATACAACAAAACATTAGCAGGGAACTAGACATGCACTTCTAGGTTTTATTATTCTAAAGTATGACACTTTGAAAGAGAAGTAGAAACTAGACACAAGTAATCATTATTTTAAAAACAACCTAAATGATGAAATAAAAAGAAAAATAAGACGAGGATGGAGACGATGTGCTTTTGGGTGTGAATGAAAATGATTCCATAGAGCCGAAAAGTGGGATAGGATGAGCGATACTAAAGAAGGAACGTGTTGACGATAGGTTGATAGAAAATATTGATATATCATTTGCACTAACAATTGATGTGCAGATGATCCTATCGAGAGAAAAGTGAATGATTGGGAATTCAAAGGTTTGTTTGGTGTTTTGTTGATTGACAATGTTGAGGAACAAAGGTAGGATGTGAAATGAGGTAGTTCTTTCATGGTGGAAGAATGATGAGAGACTCAACACTTAAATACACTGTTCTGGTCGGCAGTTGAATACGGCGTATCCACTTCCATTGGATACGGCGTATCTAGCTTTCTGTCCAATACAACGTATTCATCCCAACAGATTAATACGACGTATCCACTTCTATTGGATACGGCGTATCGATCATCTGATAAAGTTCTTTTCTATTCTTGAACTTAAAGGCCAAATTTTTTATATATACCTTTCTCCGCTGGTTCTACTGATAATTTTCTAGATGTTTTCAGTAAGAATGTCAAAGGTTATCAAAGGAGAGTTTGAGAAAATTAAGGATGTTAAGGTCGAAGATGTTTCGCTCACTTGCGATACAACCACTGTGAATTATTCCAATAGGGGAAGTCAGTCGATTAAGCAGAATGGATAATGATTTATTCACATATGAAGTTGAAATTACTAACATCCCATGTAACTCAAAAATAGATGATGATTCGGAGCATGAAGCTGATGACGACATGAGGTATGATCCGTCTGATGTTGCATTTATTGAATGGTTGGCATCAAAAATTTTCAACTGCATGACAATGGATCATTATACTATGAATGCATTATGGATTTACTAGATCAGAGGAGATGATGAAGTAGAGCTCATTGACGAGGAATCTTCAGATGATGAAGATGAAATTGCTAAATTCTTTAGAATCAACACTAATATATTTAACTATGATACACCTTCTCTGTTCAGCATTCAACGAATTTAATTACCTTCTCAAAGTAGATCCAGACTTACTTACGAAGGATATTATAGGGTTTAAGACCTATGATGATTACAAAGATGACTGGATCTACGAATGGAATAAAGATGTACCATGGGTGTACGACAAGCCATGGCTTGATAATGGAATATGGAAAGAGCCAACACCAGTCAAACATACGTGCAAGCCTTTCAATTATAAGACTGGATGTTCGAAATGGCCAACCTGTATTTGGAGAGATGATGGATAGTGTAATAGAGGAAACTTACTCGGAACTTACATTATTGGAAACCAACTCCATTATCAGGATTACGAATGGTATGAAGCTTTGGAAGATTGTGAATTAAAAAACGAGGCTTTAAGAAACAAAGCTATCATGGAAGGATTTATCAAGGATGATGATGATGAGTCACGTTCTGAACAAATGAAAGGATGGAACATATATGCAAACTATGATGATGCTTATGAGATAAATCATGAGAGAGAAGAATTATGTAAAGTTCGTGAGTAGTCGGTATGCAATGTAAGGAGATATATGATGATCAAATATTCGTTCAATAATGATGATGAGTATGTTGCTATAAAAGAAGACGAATATGACGATCTTACTATCACAAGAAAAGAGGCATGCCTAGCTTACCAAGAAATCTTTCGGATAGTGGACAAAGGATGGATGGTGACTAGAGATGGAATAAAAGAGAAGCTGAAGAAAAGTCTAACTTAAAGACTTCGCTGTAAACAAAAGTGACTTTACCGGGAGAAAACCCACGTTTGTTTTTTTATTTTTTTATCGAGTCTGTATTCCCCAGACATCAAATATGGAGCGTATCCACCATACCTATGGCATAGTTGAATGTCTAGACGTTCATCAGTTTTTATTTTATTCGGCACTGTAATACATTATTACTCAGTTTTGGCAATATCGCATTCTCTAACCCTCGGTACGTGTATTCACCAAGACTGTGCCGTAAGATTGTTTGTTTATTAACCGTAGATACCAAGATATGAATGCACCTGTTTTTCCTATATTTTTTACAAGACCTCGTGAAAGAAAAATCGATGAATGTTGCTAGAGAATCTACAAAATTTGGAGATACTAAAGTGTTAGAGTCTTGAAACCTTAAGACGGCTGTTCAACACAAATTCTTGCTCAATAAAGTTACATGGAGAATCACTACCGAGCAAATATCAGGGGAGTTTCTCATTCTAATTATTTTTAAATTCCCGTATTTAATGTTTTATATATACAACGAGGACGTTGTATAATTCAAGTGGGGGGGATGAAATTAGAATGTTTACTTGTCCTAATTTTCACATTAAAATGCTTAAATTATGCTCAAATTTAAAAAAAATTCAAGCATACTTTTGTGAAATAACCTGTTAACGATAACCCGCAACATAACCTTGTTAGATTATGTGAGGATTTAACCTTTCTGTTTTTAAATATTTACCTAAATTCTACAAAATATGAGTGTGCCGGTGATGTTATAGACTTTAGAACTTGGCTTGGTATATCACTCGAGACCTCAGTGATGAGTACTATGAATTTAGATGGAGTAACTTGTTTAAATTGGTAAATTTTAAGATTACACCCAAATCGCCTTTACATGTTGCTTATTAACTAACTACACCGGTTAGTTAACCTCCCGTTTAAACCTTTTTCCTATCTATCTTTTGGTGATGATCCATTAGTACAACCCGTTAGAGACAACATTAGGAAATTACTACCAACTGTTTTGTTTTGTTACACACCTTACACCTTAACCGTTTAGATAGTTTTAGATTTACAGTTGCTAGTTGCTTAAAGTGTAAGTTTGTATTTCCGTGTCTTGTGTCATTTTTCTATCTTTTGGCGTCGCGGTTGGAAATTTGCACATTGCAAATGGGAATGTATATTAGTAGTCAAAACTCATGTGATTTTACTACCGTCAAAATTATTGGTGAATCCGAAGAACGAAGGAACTATCGAAGTAATTATCCGGAATTATTATGATCGTGAAGATGGTAAAACTACATCGAGATTTGAAGAATAGTTAGCAAAAAAAATTTTTTCAAAAAAATGAGAAAAAAATACAAAAAGAGAGAGAAAGAAAGTTTAAAGATAATCGTTTCGCAAAGAGCATTACCGAAGGAATTACATGAAGGATCGATTATTCGTTGATACGTCTAAAAATCAACTATGTAGAGTATTGTACAAAGTGGTAGATATCACCACTTACCTTGTAGAGTATGTAAAGTTTTGGGATGATTAGGAAGTTGATCGTTACGGGAACGCCAACTTAGGTTGTTGTTTTTTATCTATGATCAAGACATTGTAAATAGTTGTGTCTTAATCATGGTAACGGTTGGGAAAAAGTGTCTAGCAACTTGTATCTTAAGTCTTAATCTATTCGTTTCTTGATTTTTATTTAACAATAATTTACTTCCTTCTCACATAATGATTAGCCGCTGGTTTTACGCAAATGAGGACTTGTTCGAGCGTGCATGTCTATTCCGTCGTTACGGCTATGTATGCATGTCTTAGCTGCCTCGTTGGTTTATGACTTTTGGTGAAAGTTAGAAGGTTCCTACCCTATATCATTCTTCATCCTAACCGTTGGTTAAATTCGAATGAGGATGTGATCGAACACACATGTCTATTTTGTCGTTACGGCCATGTATGTGTGCTTTAGCTGCCTTGTTGGAGTGGTACTTCTGGTGAAAGATTGTAGATTGATCAACCGTATGCCTTTCCATACAAAAAACCCATATTTACCTTTATAAACTTGTTACTCTTTGGCTTTAGTGGTGGAGATGTGCATGATAGAATACTCGTCATGACTGTGCAATTGAGCGAATTAGTTACATGTTGCCACATAGATTAATTGAGTGATTTGAGTATTTTCATCTTTCTATTTCGTGAGGTGTTTGGTTGTTGTATTGTAATTAGAATCCAATAAGTGCTCTTTAACGGAAAATAATCCTTAGCGGATACATTTTTACAAACTTTTAAAGGTCTACTCGGGACAAGTAGATTATGTGGGTGATATTTATGGAATCAAATAACTGTGTGCTATTTATAGCATCATTTATCCCATGTTATTAACCCATTTTGTATAGTTATTGCAAAGAATTGTTACTTAATCGTTTATATTTGAGAATTGCAGTAATTATGAAGTAATTGGTAAAAGATAGCAAAAGGCACGCATTCTAGAGCTTAAATGAAAATATTTTGAAGATTACTATTCTGAAGACCAATACGCCGTATCCATCAAGGAAGATACGGCGTATCCGTGCCTGCATTCACCAAAGACCATAGAGGAATAAGCTCAATACGCCGTATCCAGAGAGACTCAATACGCCGTATTCAAAGTATGGAATCAATATAATATTCTGGAAGATATCAAGCATGGTTCCTACTCTAAGAAATCCCCAATACGCCATATCCAACACTTGGATACGCCGTATCCAACCGACGTCTAAACCTTATAAATAGAAAACTCAAAACCGAGTTTTCAGGGTGCTAAATCATATTCTCGATACCTAAACCATAAAATTTAATTTTCAGAGGAGAAAAAGAGTAGAAAAGGTAGAGCAACGTTATCAATTCAATAGAAGACAACGTGTAATTCCATATACTTTAGTAATCGTTTAGTTTTTGGTATTATTCGTTAACTCGGTTAGTTTACATTTGCTAAATAATTGCTCTTGTATTTATTATGACGTTTGAAGGCTAATACCTTCGGGTATTAGCCATTATTATGAAGATCTGAATGTTTGGTATTCGTTTATCTTGATTTCTTGATTTATCGTTGTATGCTTGTTTATGTTTATCAATTAATACTTGTTTACGCGCTTTTGTATGCGACCTATCATTCAACTAGATCTAGTGAAGCAGACCAAGTAGATCTAGAGTCCGGGATAGCTCTCCATATAGTAATTTATACATCTAGAATTATAGTTACACAAATATTGTCCTTCTAAGTCTGTGTCTAGGATACGCTTCGGGCTTAACTAGTTACTTGGATATTGCCAATGGTTTATTGATCGTGTTGACTAGCAGGTGACCTAGATAATTCAACAAGTAATATTTTGATTCCATTGGATAGTTGGACAAGTGGACTACTAGTGTATAAATTTCCATTAAGCGGTAAGTAGGTAAAGTCTCTATGAGCTATGGTTTAACAAGACCAAACGCATACCATTTAGGTATTTGGATCGGGTCTAGAACAAACATCAAACATTAGTTGTTTTGGTTTTCGGTTCAAGTAAAAGAAGCATACACTATTGGTGTTTGGAGCTCGTGAAGTTACGACTAGCATTGTTGCGTACTTGTTCGACGTGTTGTGTATGAATCCATAGAGTTGATAATTTAATCACTCAAGTTTTCAAGATCAAGATTCTCGTTTATTGATTTTTATCATTAGACATAAAGGTTAGTATTATTTACTTTATTTGTGTGTTGATTCTTAATATCAAACTAGATCCATCCGCTGCGTACTCGTAGTTAATGGTTAACTAGTTTGTAAAATCCCAACAGTGGAATCACGAGTCAACCTCGTTTGGTGTTATGGGTTACACACTTATAAAACATGCTAGATCCGCATGAGAAAACTTTTATTTATTGTTTTGACTAAAAATTATGGCAATAACATGCAATTCTTGCCATAAAGAATAAATAAAAACCTAGAATCTTGGTATTATTACTAGCTAATATAGATTGAAAATAATAGATTTGTAATTAAAAGTTAATTAAGTTTCATGATTCTTTTCTTTTTCCCGTCCTTAAGACTCACGCAATCATATTATATGATGGATGTGGCGATCTAGGTACTTTAGCAGAAAACCTAGCGAGAGTTTTTTGGTTCTTCGTTTAGGGAAGACTCTTATGAGAACTTGTGGCATTATGTGATTTATTGTTTTTAATATAGAGTCTGTCTTGACCTTATCCCCTCTTTCTGTCTGTTTATTTGCTTATATGTGATATTTCATGAGACTAGTTAATATACGCAAAAGATTTTTTGAAACTCTAAACGGAGTTATACTTAAAGAGAAACTTGTTTTATTTAAACTGGCGATTCTTGAGAGTTTATGTGTCATATAGGTGTGGTTATCTATAATGTTGCGCTTAGAAACGTGACTTCCCATGACGAACTTACTCGAATCTTGGTTTAAATTGTCCGTTAAATTACACACATAATTATAAACTCCTTGTGACCTGCTATGTGTTATTTGTAAAACTGGTTTTTGGACAAATTAATACGGACGTTAAATCTATGAAACTTGTTTTATTATAACTTGATTTGATTTTTGAAGTCCTATGTGTCAACTTGGGTTTGGCTTACATCCGATAATCATGGCCTATAAGGTTTCCCACGACGAGACTTGAAAATATAAATCATCTTATAATCCGATTAAAACTATAATGTTTTTATGCTCTTATCAATGATGAATCACTACTGATCATGGCTTTATTGACCATGGCTTAAGTGGAGATCTAGGGTTTAATTGACCTTTAATCTTTTCCCGCGCCATTACATGCTTCGGCATATGAGGCAATTATTGAAAGAACTTGTGTCTTCAGACACATGTAAGAGTACAATATAGGGTTTGATCAATTTTTAATATTTTTCCGCGATATTAGCACATCTAAAAACTAAAGTTAACAAAATGTTTTTCTTAACTAGTGATACAAAGATGTTTTGCATGTTTCTTTGTACACGTTTTTGACACATGTTTTTATAAACTTATGTGTATACACATATGTGAAATTTTAATTCTATGCCAACCAAACTAAGAACACGTGCATTTGGATTGACCTATCTGGTCAGACCTCAGGGCCTTTCCAACCCATGGCAAATTTTTTCACATGTCAAATCTATGTCAATTTTTGCAAGTTTTTTTAGTGGACTTAAATCGAGTTACTTGGTCAGACCTTGGACCTGAGGCATACGATGAGACAAAACATGTACATGACATTACTATATGAGTTACTAAATTCATGTGTCTCATAAAACTAAGAGTTGAATTTACAATGCAATTAACGCACGCCGCTTACCTCTTGCCCTACTTGTTTACACGTTGGTCAGACCTTCTGTAGTAAGTGGGAGGTCAAGTTGGATCTTAGTTTTATTAGTAAATTAATTGGGTAGTTAATTCTTTTAAGAATTTAATTATCGAAAATACTAAAATTGAACATTCTATATTTTTAGATTAATTGTGTTATTACAACATAATTCGTAAACGAAAGTTTGTTTTCTTAAAATGACAAACATAGTCTATTTTCCTGGTAAGAAGAGTGAGACTTACTTCTATCTCTTCTTCTTGGTTGACAAAACTAAGATATGATTACAACTAAAATTTTCTCATTATATTTAAACTCACTTACAATCTTTCATTACCCGTTTTCGGTTATGAAATTATTGAAAGATAAAATATTTTGTGTAACTAGAGAATAACATCTTGTCTATAGCTACCAAAATAATAACATCTTGCACTTGTCAAGATGATGTATGAG
>BQNB010067594.1:0-34149 GCA_026074375.1 Tanacetum coccineum | reverse complement strand
AATCGTGGCTTGAAACGTATTCTTGAGAGGACGGTTGGTGAAAACCGTACCTCATGGTCTGATAAGTTAGAAGACGCTTTATGGGCATTCCGTACCGCTTTCAAGACACCGATTGGTTGTACTCCTTATAAGCTCGTGTACGGAAAGTCTTGTCATCTACCTATCGAGTTAGAGCATAAGGCATATTGGGCCTTGAAACATGCTAATTTTGATCTTAAAACCGCGGGTGATCACCGAAAGCTTCAACTTAATGAACTTAATGAGCTTCGTGATCAAGCATACAAGAATTCTTTGATATATAAAGAGAAGACGGAGAAGCTTCACGACTCTAAGATCAAAAACCGCATTTTCAATGTTGGTGATCGAGTTTTATTCTTCAACTCTCGTCTAAAGATATTCTCGGGAAAGCTTAAAACCCGTTGGTCGGGACCTTTCACCATCACCCAAGTTTTTCCATATGGAACCATCGAGTTATCTCAACCCGATGGTCCTAACTTTAAGGTGAATGGTCATCGTGTGAAGCATTACTTTGGAGGGGACATACCATCAAAGGTAGTCCCGGATCTCCAAACCATCCCCATGGACAACTAAATGCGGGGATCGAGTCAAGCTATGTGACTCAGTTACAAAAAACAAAGCGCTTTGTGGGTGGCAATCCATGCTTATCCTTAGTATTAGTATATTAATATTTATTAATAAGTGTGTTGTGAGGAGGCTCGCCTCTTTCTTTCTCGTGTTTCGTGTTTTGTGATGTTTGTCCAGGATTGCCCGGATTTTGAAGACTCTCGTGCCCGTGGTTTTGTCCATCGTCCACTTGATCTTTAATCCTTCGCTTGCTTATATTGGGAATCCGATATCCTAAATCTTATCGACTAACGTTTATCTATTAGCATACTTAATAAACGGCTTTAGATTTGCGTAGAGACCCTTTTATATCAAGATTATGCATTGAAATTAGTATGGGGGAATCTCACATTGAGGACAACGTGTAGTTCTAGTATGGGAGGAATCTATCGATTTGATTATACTTGCAACCGTTGTTCTCACGTAACCCATTTTTCCACCAAAAATATGTGATTTGTGTTAAAATAGAAAAATTTAAAATTTTTTGCATGATAAAATGAAAAAAGTGATAAATGTTAGAATAAAGTGATGAAATAAGTGTTGTAACACAAATAAATGTGAGAACGAGAAATAAATTTTGATCCGACCGGTTTTATACCTTAGCTTTTTCCTTAACATATTTAAATCGAGTTTGTTGCTAGTTTTATGTAGGCTTATCCATTATGCCGAACTTGATTTATTAGAATTAAGATTGTTGTCAGTCTATGCAACTTGTTAAAGTGCTGATCTTAATTCGCTAGGCTAAGCATTCGCAAGTCTCTTTCTTAGAGATTTTAAATTGCAAAGAATGAGAAATGATAGTGTCGAGTATAAGTAGAGGTGGCAAATCTTGCCCATATGGTAATTCATGGGCTCTTTTAGGCACCTTTTAAAAAGTAGGAGGCATTTTTTGCCCATCAATTATTGTTAAATGGCGCTTATGGGCGCATGTAAAATATTAAATGGACGCTTATGGGCGCATGCAAAATATTAAATGGGCGCTTATGGGTGCATGCAAAACATTAAATGGGATACTGGTCGGATCTTCTTTATTTAATAAGATTTGGTCTGTTTTTTTACGATTTCGCCAATTTTTTACGATTTCGTCCTTTTTTACGATTTTGTCAGTTTTTTATGATTTTTTTACGATTTTGCCAGTTTTTTTGCGTTTTCGCATGTTTTTTACTATTTCATCCGTTTTTTACGATTTCGTCAGTATTTTTATGAATTCGTCCGTTTTTTACGATTTCGTCAGTTTTTTTACGATTTCATTTGTTTTTTTCGTTTTCGCACGTTTTTTTACGATTTCACTCGTATTTTTACGATTTCGTCCGTTTTTTTACGATTTCGTCTTTTTTTTACGATTTCGTTTGTTTTTTACTATTTCGTCAGTTTTTTTATGTTGTCGTCAGTTTTTTACGATTTCGCCTGTTTTTTACGCTTTCGTCTATTTTTTTATGATTTCGCCTGTTTTTTTACGATTTCGTCAGTTTTTTTTACGTTTTCGCATGTTTTTTACGATTTCGTACGTTTTTTTATGATTTCACCCGTTTTTTTATGATTTTGCCCTTTTTTTTACGATTTCGTTCATTTTTTTACGTTTTCGCAAATTTTTAACGATTTCGTTAGTTTTTTTACGATTTCACACGTTTTTTTACGATTTCCTCCGTTTTTACGATTTCGTCCGTTTTTTTACGATTTCGTCTTTTTTTACTATTTCGTAAGTTTTTTTTACGTTTTCGTCAGTTTATTACGATTTCGCCTGTTTTTTACGATTTCGTCAGTTTTTTTTATGTTTTCGGACGTTTTTTACGATTTCGTAAGTTTCTTAACGATTTCACCATTTTTTACGTTTTCGTCAAATTTTTAATTTTTTCGTTTTTTTTTTTACCATTTTCTTACATTCGAAAACGGACAAAATCCTAGGAAAACGCACAAAATCGTACGAAAACGTAAAAAACCGTAGAAAACTTAAAAGACGTACGAAAACGTTAAAAAATGTCCAAAAACGTAATAACGTACGCAAACGTAAAAAAACAGACAAAACGTATGAAAGCGGACATCGTATGAAAAAGGGCAAAAATGTAAAAGAACGAACGAAAACGTAAAAAAACAGACGAAAACGTAAAAAACAGATGAAATCGTACGAAAAAAGGCAAAACGTAAAAAACGGACAATTTTATTTTTCGGATTATTTTTCTATTTTTTATGATTTTTTAAGTTTTATAAAAAGAAAATAAAGATTAAAATACTAAACTTTTAGTAAAAATTCTAGAAAAATTTCAGAAAATAGTTTAAGCTATAACAATCCTAGGAAAAATAAGCTCAAAGTTGTAGCTTATAAAATAAGCTACGAAATAAGCTAAACAGCTTTTATAGCTTATAAAGTGAAAAATGTGTATAAGGATTAAGTGTGAGGAAGTTATAATGGATGAGCTAATGAAGCACAATGGTTAACGCGTATGGCATGTATGATAGAGGTCGTGGGTTCGAGGCTGGCAAACCCCACTTTTTGCTCTTTTTGTTTTTTTTTATTTTTTTGAAAAACTAAAAATTGGAACTTATAGAAGAAACTAAAATAAGCTACTTTAATAAAAGGAATATAAGCTAACACTAACTAATAAGCCCTAAAACAACTTATTAAAGCTGTTGTAACAGAAACTAAGCTTTTGGGCTTATTTTCACATAAATACTATAATAGATCATATTAAAGCTCAATACTAAAAAGGAAAATTGTTAGAAAGCTTATAAATAGGCTTAATCTAAAAATGTAAAGCTAATTAAACTATGTAACATTAAATTCCAACTAAATTGATGATTGAAAGAGGTAAACTCAGGGAAATAAGCTAAAGAGCAAAGAAACTCAATTAAGCTCAAGGAGTCAATAAAAGCTAAACTAACCATTCAGCATTTGAAAAATAAGTAAAACATGCTTATAAACTACTAATCTAACCTAAAAATTCTATCCTATTAGCTAGAAATCTAAATTTAGCAAGCTTAATTAAAAGTATTAGAACTGTTTTTGTTTTTTAAGGCTCTTTTAGTGACTTTTGACAGCAAATTTAAGCTAGGTAAATAAGCTAGAAAATGCTAATTAAGACTTAATCTATGATAAGCTTTACCTAGAATTTAAGCTACTAAAATTTAAGAACCTAAGGCCTACTTAAGCTAAACTAAAAACAAGGACAGAGTAGGTAGTTTTAATTGTTGTTAATTCAGTTGTTGGTGATGATGTACTTGACAGAACGTGTCTCAAAAACCACAATTGCAGGTACACAACTTAGCTTCTACTTATAAACCTTATAAATGAGAATTCTGAAACACTTAGAATCCTACAAATCCACTAGCTTCTAAGGCTGGATAAAACTTTACAATAAAAAAGAAAAGGAATAAGTATGCCTAATAGGTAAAATTAACATATCCGTTAGATGTATACAAAATATAACCCAAATCCCTCTCAAAACATTCTAACTGGGCCTACACGCCCCCCCCCTTTCGCCGCACTCACCAATCCACTATCTCGCCACCCCCTCCGCGCGCTCGGCGCGCTCGCCGTCTCCCCTCTCGGCTTGCCCCCCCGTGCTAGGTACGCGAGCATAAGTCAAAAATCACAAAAAAACAGTCAAAACCAAGCAAGCACGGACACGAGAATCAGAAGAGTACAAGGCCGAAGCCAAAAGAAGCCAAGCCTTAGCTAAAATCCTTTTATAACAACCACAAGGACCAATCTTGCATTTCCAAAAGTTATTTATAACTAGAAAAGGAGAAAAGAAAGAGAGGGGCTATTTGTGTAAACTTCCCAAACTCCAACAGTTTTAACTGTCCAAAATAGGCGGGACACTTTTACTATTTAATTGTATCTATGTCTTTCACCCCCATGGTAAAAGATAGGGGAAATCAAAAATTTAGAGGGTGCTTAAGTCAATTTCAAGAGGTCTACATCACACCTTCTCCAGGGACAAATCAGTCTTTATCAAAGGATTCATTAACTTTCTCTCAAGAAGAGCCACGTCAACAATGAAAGAAGCACAAGTTTATGTGGGTTTTTGTGCTAATTCACTCACAAAACTAACACAAACGTCACATCAAGAGATATGACAGACCTGGCGTTTCCTTAGATATACACTATTGATCGTGTCAACGGCTACAATGATGATCAATTTGATTAGAGAATTGATTGGTGAGAGTGAAAGTTTGGAGAGCAAGGCAGAGGGACTAGGTCAGCTTGGGCACTATAAAAATAGACCTCATTCTCACACACACAGGGGAGATCGCATTTTTAGTCTTCTTTTTAATCTAGTTTTTATGTAATTTGTTAGTAATTCGTTATTTTATTTCTTTAAATGTAATTTTCGCTTACCAAGTAATGTAATTCGGCTTCTTCAATTAATGCCATTCAGTTTTTAATGTTTTAAATCTCGTTTTCTAAGCTCTCATTTTAAGTCATAAGCTCTTTTAAATAAGCTAAGTTGTCTCATAAGCTAATAAGCTCATATTAAGCTCTTTCAGTCTATAAGCCTGAAAATAGAGTGTTTTGAACGGCGCACTCGCAATTGACATTATCAAACCTTAAATCATTTAATCTACATGGATCTAATTGAATTAGAGGTTTTGGAAGGGGATTTAACTTGGAAGAGATCCAAAGGACTTATACCTTTAGCTTATTAATAGGCTAAGGAGCTTGTAGCTTGCCTTAATTGTTCTTTTGTTTTAGCTAATGGATCAAAGTAAGGTTCTCTTTTCCACTTCTTCTCTAATTTTCAGTTTTATATTGCTTTAGTTTAGCTTAAATGGCCTTAATATTGTTTAATTCGCACGTATTCTCTTTGCCTTATTAGTGTTTAAGTTATATCTTCTAGGTGCTTATTAGTTGTTTTGTCTTTATTGTTTTTGCTTAAATAAGTTATAGTTCATTAGTTGCTAATTTCTGCATAAAAACTTAATAAAATCCAAAAAATATTAGTTTAAATAGTTTATTCTTTGTTTATGGCTATATTTGTAGTTAAGTTTTGTTAATTAAGTTTGTTTTTAGCTAGTTTTTATCTGGTATTTAGTAATTATTCATTAAATTTCTCTTAAAAAGCTTTTCTCAGTCCTGTCAAAATGGTATATTTAAAGGTGGTGTTTTGTTTAGTGCGATTTCTTCAAATTGCACTAGCAGTACTAACCTCAGTTAGTACTGCTGACTCTTTACACTACCAGTACTAACCATAAGTTAGTACTGTTAGTATAAATTTTAGCTTTTCAAATTTAGTAGGATTAAGTTTAGTTCTAGTTATAGCTTATTAAGAATTTAGTTGTCATTTTCTAGCTTATTTCATTGCTTAATTTGTTTTTAAGAGTCAAATTAATTTTAGCAGTACTGAAATTTTACACTAGCAGTACTAACCTCAGCTAGTACTGCTGTGTTCTTAGCTTAATTTAGATAGGTAATTTTAGGATTTAGCACCGTCTCGCGCTCTCCTCTGCGCCCACAGTTAGGATTTAAGTTTTAATAGAGCTTAATACATTTTAAGTCTTAATTTGCAATTTCTAGCTTATTTACTTAGTTTAATTTAGCTGTCAAAAGTCATAAAAACCTGAAAATTCCAAAAACAGTAGGAACTTAAGTAGAAGATTTAATTTGATATTTTAGCTTTTAATCCTAGTTTTTATAGCTTATTTAGATGGATAATAAGTAGTTTGGTAATTCCTAAAAGTTTTAGAGTCTAGTTTAGCTTATTAAGGTTTTTAGTTTATTTGAAGTTTAAGTTTCCTTGCTTATTTCCTGAGTTTACCTGTTTTATGCTTAATTTCAGTAGTTTAAGAGCTCTTCTAGCTTTAGTATTTTCTTTGCTATTTTTTATGTTAAGCACATCATTGCTTTCTAGATCACTTTTTCCTTTTTAGAATCTAAGCTTAAATTGGCAGCATTTTATGGTGTTTAAGTGAAATTAGTTCCAAAACATCACTTTATGTAATCAGTTTAGAATTAAGCTCTTATTGAGCTTATTTTGAGATTTCAGTCCTAGAGCTTTATTAATCTTGTTCCCACTAGCTTCTTTTACAACTTTGCTTCTTTGAGTTTTTCAATTTAAGCACTTTTCAAATCTCGCCTTAATTTGGACTTTAGTTGTTATCGGGGTAGACCCTCAGGGACCATTCTTGCAATTTTTCTATTTTAGTTGTTTCTTAGTTAATCCTTGCCCGTTAGTAGTTTAGTTCCAGTTAATCCTTTTCCCTTTTGCTCCATTAGTCCATTAGTTAAGTCGTTAATTAAGCTTATTAGTTTTTAATTAGTTTAATTTTTAATTAGTTTAATTAATTTTGATTAAAAATTAGGGTTAGATTTTAATTAGTTTAATTAGTCTTTTATAAAAAAAGTAAAAATTAGGGTTTTTATTTCTAGAAACCAATTAAAAAATCTTTGCTTCATTCAAATCAGGATCCGAACTAAAAATGTGGTTTCAATTTCACTAGTCATTGGGGATAACGACCCGGGTGATCATACTTGCCCGGTTTAATATACGTATTTTATATTATATTATATATATTTTTGAGAGTGAATTTTATCAAGGGTAACTTGGTAATTTTCTTAATTTCTCTCTTAAGGTTATATTATATATATATATATATATATATATATATATATATATATATATATATATATACTATATATATATATATAATATATATTAGGTAATTAAAAAAACTTAAGAATCTGTTTTTTGCGCCGTTGCCGGGGAGGGAGGGACTAGTGTTTACGATTCTTACGTTTTGTGTTTGTTGATTTGGTTTGAAGATCCTTTCACTCTCGAAAGTTTCATTTTTGTTTTATAATCCAAAAATCAAAAAAATCATAAAATATAAAAAAGTAAAAAATATTTTCCTTTTCTTTTTAGTATAAGTAAAAGATAAAAAAAATAGAAAAATCAAAAACATAAAAAAATTGTCCTTTAAAAAAGAAAATAAAATAAACAAAGTTGGTAATCGAACACCAACATATGCTCGCTCAGACTTCTATTGAGGATAGTATCATTTTCAATTTCGGTCTGAACTTGCAATTGTTCCCAATTCGTAATCAAAGATTTAACACTTGCCATTTGTGTCTCTACCAAGTACGGCTCACCTTGAAAAGCAATTTTCAAGAGCTACCGTGAAGTAGTTGATTATTTGGTTTAAGTCTCTTTCGTGTAACCGTTAAAATTCATTTCAAAAAAAAAAAAATTAGTGTAAAGTTTTGCTTTTTAATTGTTAGTTTTTCTTTTTATGCGCACTCGTTCGCAAACTCGTAGACGTCGTCAACAACAAACTCTTCCGGTTGTTGAAAATCTTGATTTAGAAGAACCAATTGTTGAACAAAACGTTGTTCCATTTGGCCGTCAATCGAACAATGCCAAAGGTTACAAGCACCATCGAGGGTTATGAAGATTCTATTAGTTGTTCCAACCAAATTATATGCTAACAATTTTGAGCTTAAGCAACAGTTAATCAATCTTGTGCAAGCATGTTAAGTTTACGGGTAGACAAGCTCCGCACACACATCACTCGCTACTACACGCCCGCGATTTTTTAAACAAGGTCACTTCCTTCGCACATTTAGACATCCACGAACGTTCGAACCTTACGGTAAAGCTTTTGCTTTTTCCTTTTTCTCTAGACGTTGAGCCCGGATTGGTTGTAGACAAGGAACCTCCTAAATCAATTCTCACATGGGGACGACCCTTGTTTCAAAATATCATAAAACAATTCTCCCACATCATAAAACAACTCTTCCTCCCGAAACAAAATCACCAATTTTTCAAGATTACCCAACGCAACATTTAACGAAGCAGGGGACTGTTTTAAAGGACTTCCTTCGTCAATGTCCTTCACCATGGATTCACGGAACTCACAAAACTCGATACTTTTTATAATTCTTTGAATTCAAACGATCAAAGATGCCTTAGATTCTGCATAGCAGGTGGCAATTTCTCAGACAGATGCCTCAAGAAGGAATTAGCGATTATTGAAAGCAAGTCAAAAGTTGTTACTCCAGAAGTCGTGCTAATGTTTCAAGATGAGACGGGGATTGCTCCTCTTTCTAATTCTTTACCTTCTAATAATTCTTTCGAATATGCAACAAATTAGCGCTTCTCTCGAGGATTAAGTGACTATCAAGATGAACCAAATGTTGAATCAAATGCCTCCACCATGCCCAGCCTCTAGTTAAACAAATTGGTTACTATTCCTGCACCCGTCAACTAAAGCAGTCTCAAAGCAGTTGAGGAAGTATGTGTCACTTGTGGATCAAATCACCATTTTAATCATTGTCCGTTAACTCGAGGAGGAAACGATTTTCCCATTTTTCATGACAATATCCAACAATTTCAACAAACCGCAGCCGTTGGTAATTTTCTCCAAAGAAACCAACCTTCCAATTTGGCAAGTCAAATGAGACCACCAGGTTTCAACCAACCAAATGTTCAAAACAACCAAAACCGTTACCAAGGAAACAATTTCGATTCAAACCAAAACCATGGAGGCACTTTTAATCAAAACCGTCCAAACAACCAGGGAGCCGTTTACCAAACCCCACCATACCAACCACCAACAAATCAACCTTTGATTAATCAAGCTTTACCTCCCGTTTCACAAACTCAAGGAGTATCTAAAACGGATTTTGAAAGTTATGCTAAAGCAAATGATGCGAATATGAATAACTTGCAAATGAAGTTGGATAATTTTCAAAGAAACCAAAATGATTTTCAAAGAGTTTACAATGATTCTCAAAAGAAGCAAGATGATTTTCAGAAAATGATGCTCAGTTTCATGCAAAGCTATCATAGCAACCAAGCCTCCAGTTCAAGTACTTTACTAAGCAATACCATTCCAAACCCTAGGAACGAAGCCAAGGCAATTACCACACGAAGTGGTGCCTCATACGATGGACCTCCGATTCTATCGCCGGTGGTGGAAAAGAAAAGCGAGGTGACAAAGGATACGGAGCTACCGAGCACTGAATACATCCAACCTCCTCCATTCATCCAAGAACAAACCAAAGACAAAGAACCAATCGAAGAACCTTCTTTCGTTGCTAACAAAGCCAAACCTAGTTTGCCTTACCCGTCAAGACTCAACAAACAAAAGATTTGTAAAAAAAATAGGATTCGAGAAAAGGATGATATCCTAGCTTCAAAAGTTTAATGAAATCTTCCGTAATCTTCACTTTGAGATTAGTTTATTGCATATTCTCTCATTCATAAGTGCAAAGTTGTAGCGTCAATGTTTAAAAGATTTAAATTAACCAAAGACAAGTTAAATTGAGTTTAAACAAAATGCCTTGAATTAAAATTGGTAGTGCGGTTGTCCAAAAAAAGTCTCTAGAAAAGCTATGGTGACCCCGGTCGATTTTCTCCATTTCCAAGTTGATATTTGGGAATTCGGTAAGTTAGCTTAGCCCTTGCCGATTTAGTGCTAGTATCAATCTCATATGCCTTTATCCATTTGGAAAAAAGCTTCAACTCCCGGCCCCTAACGAAACAAAAATGGTGTTAAGAATTAGCCGACCGTACAATTTTCCAAACCTAACCGGTACCGCTGAAAATGTTTTTTGTCAAAGTAGGAAAGTTTTTACTATCCCTTCTACCCCGCCGACTTTCAGTTGTTCTTGATTTTTATAGCCGAGGTCCTCGGTACCGTTAAATACTCGGTGAGCGACCCTTTCTTAGGACGGCTCATGCTTTAAGTCGATGTTAAACGAAGGGAGAGTTACTCTAGGAATGAGGATCAATCTAAGCACCTAAAAGTGGTAGATCGCACCTTCCATTCATATAACATTCACGAATCGTTGAAAAGGTTTGATCTAATCGATGTCCACTTGTGAAATTGTAATCACAAGAAGTACTTGGATTTTCCGTATTCCGTAGCTTACAACAATCCTGCTCCGTACGTACGATCCAATTGTTTCCATCATGCTCCGACACTCACTCCTTTGATGAAAGGATTTCTACTCTTTGATAAGCCGATGCTTTCATAGCATGTCGATGACAGCAATTACAACAAAATTGATGCATGTACAATATCCCAGGGTGACATTCTCATTCTCCGAGGCACTTCTCAACAATGATCCATACTTCAACCAAACCAAGGTGATTACTCACCCGATTCAAAAAGATCTTAAGTTGTTGAACTCACATGAAGTCTCAAGTCCGAAATATGCTACTTTCTTATGAACCAAAAGTTAAACTATCCCGAATCTAACTAAATAGTACCTCCGCATCTCGATATTGCTGTTTTTAGAGGAAAATAACAAGCTTCCTGTTAGAAGATATCCAAAAGATTTGAGCCAAGATGAAAAGAAACCTCATCATTTAACTTTCTGAAAAACGCGAAATAAACAAGCAATTGCTTGGAAACGATTCCTGATAAATCCGAAGGGCATAGATCCAGAGAGTTTTCCTCAACACAAAATCCATTTAAAGATAATAACGAATCCATCATTCCAACATCAAAAAGGACGGTAGTTAGACCCTCGAAATCCCTGACGTCATCAAGAATAGAAGTAGAAAACTTCATTGATGCAGGATGTGATTTATCCGATTCTCGGATAGTCCCATGGGTTAAGTGCCGGTCCATTTGTGTTCCTTAAAAAAGGTGGTTATGACCGTTGTCAAGAACTAAGAAAATGAACTGTGCCTACAAGATTAGTCACGTATTGATAGTTTGCAACGATAATCAAAGTAAAACGAAGCAGACTTGTAAAGACAATTTTCCGTACCATTTTATGACCAAATGTTAGAGCGGTAGCCGGCATGAATTTATTGTTTCTTAATGGTTTTTCATGGTATTTTCAATATCCCTAATTGATCCAAAATGATCAAGAGAAAACTACTTTCACGTGCCCATAGACGAAACTTTCGCGTTACCGTCGTAGCCATTCGGTTTGTGCAGATTGCACCCGAAACTATTCCAACTTTGATGATGGCCATTTTTTCACACGACAATGAATAGAAAAACGAAGGAGGTTTTTATGAACGATTGTTCATTTTCAGAGATTCTTTTTTCCTCGTGTCTTCTACTTAGACGAAATAGCTTAAAATGTGTGAAGACACCAAATAGCACTAAATTGGGAAAAGAGCCAATTCATGTTAAAGAAGGCATTGTTTTAGACATACGATCTCTAGAAAAGGAATTGAAGTTCGATAAGGCCAAAGTTGATGTAATATCAACTTCCTCACCCCAACAACCGTTAAGGGAATTTAGAATTTTTCTCTGGGCATTCTGGATTCTAACGAAGAATTATCAAAGATTTTCCAAAATCTCTTCGACCCATGACCCATCTCTAGAAAAAAGAACACTCCTTATCATTTCTTCGGAAGAATTGCAAATTCTGCTTGTCAAACATTGAAAAAGAAGTTGACCGAATCTCCATTTCGTTCATGCTCCAAATTGGACCAACCTTTTTGAAAACATGTTGCGCATGGCAAGTGATTATGCAAATAGGTGCGGTCCTTAGACAAAGAATTAAGAAGCATTTCTGACCAAATTTCCATTACGCAAGTAAGACTAGACCTGAAGCAATATATCAAACTACACAACAACAGAGAAAGGCGATGCTTGGCAGTTTGTTTTAACCGCTTTTGACAAATTTTCGATCACATCTAATCATGAACAAGAGGTTTTTACGCACGAGCGACTCCGCATTAAAAAACCTCTTCAACAAGAAAGTACGCCGAAAGCAAACGGATTTCTACGATGTCTTACTCTTCAGGAATTTAATATCAAAGTTTATCGATACCAAGGGAGCTGAAAACTATCAGCCGATTACCTCTCTCGCTTGAAAACCCGTAATGAGAATGTTTTGATCCTAAAGAATATTAATGAAACTTCTTCCTCTTTGAAACATTGAACTTGGTGAGAATCTCATGAATAAGCACAATAACCCTGTGGTTTGCCCGTAAAGCAAACTAACACTGGAAATTTTCAATCAAAGGAATGTACAACCCAACAAAAGAGAGTTTTTCAAGGATTTAAAGCATTACTTCTTGGTATGATCCCTATCTCCTTTCGAACATGTGCAATCAAATCATCCGTAAGATGTTATTTAGGCCAAGAAGCTCTTGAAATCCTCAAAGCTTCCATGAAGGACCTCCGGGGGGCCCCGAACACACGTGCCAACATCACACACAGAAAGTGAGATTTGACGCCGATTACGAATGGCGCTAAGATTTATAAGGATGCCTACGAATTATCAAGTAAAGTGTTGCTTGTGAGTTGCATGTACAAAGACCAGGGCAAAAATCTCTCAAATGTGGATGAGATGCCGCAAAATGCAATCTCAAGTTCGTGTATTTTCCGATGTAGGGGATATTTATTTTATGGACCTTTTCCGTCGTCCTAGAGGTAACAATATGATTCTAGTAGGCCCGTACGATTATCATCCCAAATTGGTTTAAGGGCAAACCGCTCCCAGACCAGGCGAAGCTGATAGTAGATTTGTTAAAGAGGTTCTTAAAATCCTTTTTTTCCAATTGGTTCCCGAGAATGCAAATCATAAGCATCCGTGAGGGGACACATTTGTAAAGACAAATTTGAAAAAGTTATGTCAAATAAGGTGTCACCCATCGTCTTTCACTCCTTTGCACACTCACGCTCAGACTATGGTCAGTTGAAGACCGAATCGAGGTCTCAAAAGAATTTTAGAAAGGACGGTAGGAGAAAACCGTGCCTCATGGTCAGACAAGTTAGATGATGCATTATGGGCTTTTAGGACCGCTTACAAGACTCCAATTGGATGTACCTACAAGTTAGTCTATGGAAAAGCGTCTGCACTTACCAGTCCGAACTAGAACACAAAGCATATTGGGCTCTACAATGCCAACTTCGATTTAAAGTACCGCGGGTGATCAATCGAAAGCTTCAACTCAATGAACTAAGCGAGGCTTCGGATCAAGCTTATGAAATTCGACTAATCTACAAGGAGAAGACAAAGAAGCTACACGATTCCAAGATAAAGTAACCGAATCTTCAATGTTGGTGATCAAGTCTTGCTTTTCAATTCCTGATTAAAGATTTTCTCTGGAAAGCTCAAATCCCGATGGTCTGGACCTTTCACAATCACCGAAGTTTATCCTTATGGCACTGTCAAGTTGTCTCAAGCCGATGGTTCGAGTTTCAAAGTCAACTGCCACCTGTCTTATTAAGCAATTACTAAGAGGGTAACACCACCATTGGTTTCCACGTTCTTCCAGACTTTCCCTAAGGATAACAAAATTCAGGGATCGAGTCGAGCTTGCGACTCGGTGATCAAAAACAAGCCGCTTCATGGGAGTTCACCCCATGCTTTCCCTTTCTATTTTCTTTCTATTTTCTTATCAAATGTGTTGTGTTGAGATAGGCTTGTTACTACTTTCCGAATTTCTCGATTTTGTTGCCTTGTTTGTTGTGATTTTTTGTAGATCGACCTAACAAATTCTTTGAAGCCTCCGTGTCCGGATTTGATTTTTTTCCCGTTCTAGCTCGAGCTTCTCATCCGTTTGTTGGTGAAATTAGATTGGGGAAATGCCGAGTATCTTTTCATCATTATCGATTCACTTTATCTTTCATACCTCATAACGGCTTAAGATTTTCGTAGAGACCCGACTTAAAACATTGAGGACATGTTTCGTTTAGTTTGGGACGGGAATCTAACGTATTGATGTTGCTTGCTTATTGTTTTATGTATTTTTCTCAACTACCACGTTTGTCCCACAAAAATAGCAAAAATTTTTAAAATTTTTTACGTTCTTATCAGTTAAAGTAAAAAATAAAAAAATAATATAATAAAATAAAAAATAATATAAGTATTAGACAAAAAAAAATGTAAGTTTTCGTTGGTAGAAATAAGAAAGTAATTTATGACCCGAATCGAACCGTTTTGAGTCTAGCATTCTCCCTTAGCCATTAATGATTAAATTTTGTGCTAGTCTCATGTAACTTAAACACGCTAACTTAAATCGTTAGTAAATGAAAAACTTTAGCTAATCGTCAAGTAGATTTTAAATATGCCAAGTTGTGATTTTTGATATAGGCAAGTATTTGTGAATTTCTTTTTGCAGAGAATAATAAATTAGTAGTGTTGTTTACGAATTAGCGGAGCTTAAGACAAAGTTTATTTGGAAACTAAAAAGGCTTAAAAGAATAACTTGTTGAGGTTGTTTTCTTCCCTGGGGTTCTAAAATGATTAATTATACGTCCTTTGATTTCTAAAAATTAGAGTTTTTACTCTTAACGGTCAAATCGACATAATCGAAAGAAAAATCTTATCGATGAAGTCGACATCATTTGTAAATAAGAATTTTAGTTCAAATTTATACCTTGATTTTCTAAAACGAAAATTTTCTATTTGCAAAAATAATGTGTCATATCTCAAAAAAAAATCTATAAAGATGTAGTTAGTGAATAAAAAGGATGCAAGTTATAATCCCTAAAGACTAAATAAGTAATACATATCTCCATCTGAAATAAAGTACATGGGCATTTGTCGGTTTTCGACCTATCCCGTAATGTGACATCTAAAGAAAGTGATGGAGGATGATATATATAGGTTGGTATCGTAAAAGTAGCACCTAGCTCTGTCTAGGCGAGGCCAATGTGTCGTCGAAATAAAAAGTGCAACACCAATTTCCTTTCCCAATAAATTAAAATAGTTTATTAAAATGTTGCAAGTTAGAAAATAAATAGTAAAAGTTTCATTTTCTAAAACCAAGGTATTCTTTTGATCTAAAGTTTGCAAAAGTCTACAAGGCTGTTTCATCGGAAGTTCATACGTTTCGGTTAGTATTCTCCGGATGGGGTGTCAAAAGCCTTAGCACTTACCCGATGACCTGTGGATTGCTAGAGAAGAAAGTCATTCATCTGGATAAGTGAACCAACATGTCTTAGTAATGAAGTTTTATGTTTGCTTTGAGCTTGTGATTCTACTAAGGATTAACATAATTAGCCCAAAAGGCCCATATGTGTAGAAGCTTGTCGGATTCAACTATCTAATATTGGATTTAATGGTTTAAAATTAAGTTTGAACACACACGCCTAAATTTATGATTATATGTCGGGAAGAGGAATTCGCAAGTTGTACTTATAAGAAGTACCTATAGCATCTATAGTTTTGTAATTAGGCAGAGATCTTATTTTTAAAAAGAGCTTAGCATGAGAAAAAGGTGAAAAATCGGAGAATGATGAAGTTATCTTTTAGACACTTAATTGTGCTTTTTGTTCTATGATCCTAAAAGTTACCAATGAGGTAATGAAAACAATACATTATGTCAACACAAATAAGTTGTAGTTAGGTAATTAATTATCAAGAAAAATCATAAAAAGAGAAAAATCTTAGAAAATGGGAAGTCGGGTGTTTTATAACTTGTGATCTCTTATCTCTCTCAACAAAAATCTTTGCTACTTTTCAAAGGTTTAGTTTGGGGAATTTTGAGGTATCTGGTTATAAGGCATGTGATATTGCGTGAGGACACGCAATCGTTTAGATTGAGAATTTTGCTTAAGTGTAGATACACATATCCGTTTGTACCAAAATATAATCCAATTAAATCCAACAGACCAAAAAATGGAAAATTAATGCATGTATTTGTGTTTTGTGTGTGCAGGTATGGATAAGTCAAAAATCACAAGAAAACAGTCAAAAACAAGCAAACACAGACACGAGAATATGAAGAGTGCAAAAAAAGCCAAAGAATCAAAGCCGAAGTCAGAAAAGTCAAGCCTCAGTCAAATTCAGTCAATGAAAGGTCAAACAAAGGTCAAACAAAACAAAAGGACAATCCTCAAATGTTTTCACATTTGGACCTACAACTCTCACAAAAGTCCAAAAATGTCCCCTCCTCCCTTATTGGGCCCAGGAAAGCTTATTGGGCCTGAAAAACCCAAATGGGCCTTACCCGGATCCTAAAGCCCAAAACCCTAGCCCAATCTATTTTGAAAACTAACACCAGGGACTGGTTTTGCAATTTTATCCTAAAGAGGATTTTTAACTAAAAAAAAAGGAAAAATAACACAAGGACCAAACTTGCATAATATCCCAAACCTTTTATAAAACTAGAAAAGAAGAAAAGAAAGACAAGGGTCAAGATAGTGCAAACTCCTCAAAGTATACCAGTTTATAACAGTCAAAATTGTGGCGCCGAACAACCCTTTTTACTATTCATATACGTCTCCCCGTTTTCACCAATCAGTTAAAAACCAATGGCAAATCAAAATTTAGAAGGTGCGTTTGTCAATTCAAGAGGTCTACACTAAAATGGCAAGGACAAATCAGTCCTTATCAAAAGCTCCTTACTAGCTCTCACCACTCTCGAAGGAGCCATCTCAGAAATGGAAGAAAGCACAAACGGTTCGTGGTGTTTTTGAGCACTAACACACTCACCCAACTAGCACAATCTGTCTAATCAAAGAACTGACAGCTTTGGCATCCGTACAGAGAGTGTGAATTTGATCAAACCTGGCCATAAGGAGGAAAAGGGGGGGGGGGGGGGGGGGGGGGAAAACAAAAAAACAATGATGCTCAAAATGATTTGAAGTAATGATTACCAGGTATTAAAAGGATTGGAGAGCAAGGCAAGAGGCTAGAAGGATCCAAGGTAGGCTATAAATAGAGCCTCACCTCTCACACACACACATCTAGTTTTTCACGTAGATTTAGATTTAGTTTTAGCTTAATTTTCAATTTCTAGCTTTAATGTTGTTTTCAATCTTGTAATTTTCCTTTTAAGTAATGTAAGGGCCAAAAGAAACTTTTTTTAATGAAATGCAGTGTTTTAATCTCTCAAAATCTCTCTAATTCATAATCTCTCATTTTTAGAATTAAGCTAAAAGCTCAACAAGCCCTTATAAGCTCTCACAAAAAGTTTTACCCTTCCCCCCCCCCCCCCCTAAGCTTGTGATAGAGCTCATATTGTTCATCTAATCCTATTTAAACTCTAAAATCAGTCTAATACTTTGGAAATTTGGACAAATAAGCTATGGAAGGGGGATCTAAAAGGGAAGGATCCCCATGGACTATTACTAGCTTATTCACATGAATAAGCTAGAGCTTGTAGCTGAAAAATTGAGTCCAGAGCCTTCTGTTTAAGCTGAATCTAAAGTAAGTTTTCATTTACAACTTTCATGTTCTTTAAAATTTAGTTTCAATTTTAGTTCATTAATTAGATTGCTTATTTTGCTTATTCTATCTGCTTATTCTTGCTTATTAGTATTTCATTGAGCTTACTAGTTAGTAATTTACATCTGTTTTTAGCTTAAATAGTTTAAATCCTATATTAGCTTAAGTTGTCTTTAAAAAACCATAAAAACCAAAAAATAAAGAAGTCAGAAGTATATTAGAACTTAGATTTTTGCATATATTCAATTGTAATGTCATGATCAATAAGCTTGTTTTAAGTAGTTAAATATCTGTATTGCAGAGTTGTCAATAGATTTTATTTTCTAAGAGCATTTCTTAATCTGTCATTTGTTAAGGGTGTTTGGCATAAGCTTAATTGACCCTCTAAAGGTCAAAAGTATTTTTGCAAACCTTTTAGTACATGACTTCAATTTAGTTAAAGCATAAGTAATAATTTTTATAAAGTAATTTGAAAATTAAAAGAATAAGAGCTATATAAAGTGATATTATTACATCAACCAGGCGGCAGTTTATGACATACTTTTTTGCCTGTGATAAATTTTGATCCAAAGCCCTTAAGGCTTGGATCTTGCTTGCATTGTGTTTATACACACAATTCGAGTGTGTCTAAGTGCAAGGTTTCCCTTAGGAAATCTGCACCTTTATGTTGCACTTGTGCAAAGTGCACCGAGTACTGAACCAAAAGGTAAAGTACTTCTGTCACATGTTTGTACTAGGCTACTTTTGAGCTTAATTCTTAGTTAACTAAGATATATGGATTAAGGATCGTAGATTCCATCAATAAATATTAAAGTCTAGTTATAAAGCTTAATAATAAATAAGTCTTAGATTACATTATTCTAGCTTATTCCGCTAGTTTAAATTAGCTGTCAAAGTTACAAAAACTAAAAAGCCCAAAAACAGTAGGTCAATTAAGTAGAATTGCTAAATACTTAATTATAGCTTAAAGATAATAGTTTTTATAGCTTAAATGATAGATTATAAGTAGCTTAAACTAGTGTTTTGAGGAGCTAAAGTCTATTTTAGCTTTTTAAGGTTTTTAGCTTATTTGGATTTTGAGTTACTTTGCTTATTTCTTGAGTTTGCTTAAGTCATGAGTAATTTCAGTAGCTTAAAAGCACTTCTAGCTTAGATTTCTTTGCATTTATAGATTAAGCTCATCATAAGCTGCCTAGAACACTTTTTGCTTTTCCATTTGAGCTTAATTTGAGTAGGTTATAGCTTATTTAGTGAAACCAAGGCCAAACACCAACTTCCTGTAACAGCTTAATTGATAAGCTGTTATAGAGCTTATTATTAAGTTTTAGTATAGGTTATCTTTATTAAAGTTGCTTAATTTTGAGTCCTTTTAAAGTCTTAGTATTTAGTTTTTTATAAAAGTCAAAAAAATAAAAAAAAGAGTAAAAAGGGGTTGCCCACACTCGAACCCACGACCTCTAGTATGCATACCATGTGTGTTAACCATTTTGCTACATTAGCTCATCCATTAGTATAACACACAATCAAATACTAGTACACGCAAACACGATTTTATTCCTTTATAAAAAAGCCCGTAGCTTAATAAGCTCATTTGATAGCTTATTTGTTTAGCATTTTGGTCCTTTCTTATTTTTCTTTCAATTCCTGTTAGTGTTTATGTATTATCCTGAATTTTTCCATATTTTCTACATTTAAATCTTATTTTTAATCATTTTTCGAAAGTAAAAATCTAAAAAAATAAATAAAAAATAGAAAAAAGTTTCAGAAAAATACAAAAAAATAGTTTTTAGTTTTATAAAAAATAGCTTTAGGTTTACATCAAGTTAAATCATTTTTATGTACATTTTTTATTATCTTAAATTTTCATTTTAGAGCTTTATTTTAAATTTAAAATTAGGAGGATTTTAAAAATTAAAATAGTTAAAAATAGTTTTCTTTGCTTTTATAATATTTTAGACTTTTCTAAGCTTAAAAATCATTTTTCCAAATTTTTATCACTTAATTTGCTAATTTTTAAGATTTAATTAGATTAAATTAGTTTTTAATTCATAAAAAAATCAAAAATAATAAAAAAAATGTTTTTCTTTTTCCTAAAATTTTCTTTTGTCCTATCTTAGGTTTAGAAATTTAGTTTGCATTTTTAGGGTTTAATTTTAGTAGGCTTGCTTAATTGTCACGTTTTATTTGTTTCCGTATTAGTTTAATTGTTTTTAATTGTCCATTTTAATTGTTGTTTTAAATGATCAAATCATCTATTTGCTCATTCAAATCAGAATCCAAATTTAAACGAGGTTTCAATTTCACTAGTCATTGGGAAAACGACCCGGGTGATCATACTTATCCGGTAGCATACGTATATTATATATTTTATATATTATTTTTGTAAGTCTTAACTCTTTACCTTGGTTAAAGGTGAATAGTTGTAATTTACCTAAGTAGTATTATTATTATATATTTTATAGGTACGTAAAACTGCTATCAGTCACCCGAGCCAACGGTCAGTTATTTTGATGATTTAGACTTCCTTAAAGATTTGAAAATGAATTTCCAGCCATTATTTACAATGATGCTCTAACGTCTAAATCAAATTCCTCAACTAAACCTATTGAAATTCATCATCGTATCGATGAATTTGATTTGAAGGATGAAACATCATTGTCCAAATATGATGAAGATGAACAAAATGTTTTGTATTAATATCTATCCGCCTTTCAACATAATCTATCCTCGATGGACCTAAAAGTCGGATAATGACAATGATGATAATGAAATCGATATAATACAATCTTCAGGGGGTAATGTAAATACACAAGGGTCAAATAAGCTTCTGGAAGCAAGTCACGATAAAATCAATAAAATTTCATCATGGAAAGTTTTGTCACGAAATTGGATGTTAATATCATGGCTTTGAATTATCTTGTCAATGGGATGCTATTAAATCTTATTAAGTATTTGTATGTGCCGTTTGGCATCCCGTTCGACCCTAAACGGTATTATAAGGATGGTGTTTACAAAAGAATGTTACAGAGGCCAAGGTACGTTTTCTTTACTTTGTTTGAATTAGGAAAAATGGTCTCCAAGAATGGATACGACGTATTAGGTAAACACTTATACGGCGTATCCACTATGTTTAACTTAAGTTGACTAAGTCAACAAATTTGCCCAATACGGCGTATTAGACAAAAACTAATATGGTGTATCGAGTTTGGGTATAAAAGCCTAACTGATACGCTGGATTGAACTTTTACACACACTTTTAGTCTCAAACACGTTTTCACCGCAATTAAAATCTTGGAATTAATTTTTAGCTATTCATACTCTGTCTCTTTCAATTCCTATTACGAGGTAATGAATTCAAACCACTCTCTTTTCTTCTTCCTATTCTGTTTGTTGGAATCGAGTGGGGCTAGGGTTAGGATTTAGATTTAGAGGTTTTTATGTGTCGTTATGTCTCACCCTTGCACCCTTTTTCCTGAGAATGAAGCAAATAAATTTTAGAATTGGTAATAGGTCAAATTGGTAGGATTGGGAAAACCCCCTTTTCGTTTTTAAACTGCAGAGCAATACGGCGTATCCACTAAAATGGATATAGCGTATTGACTCAAATTCACCCAAATTTTAAAAACATCAATACGACGTATTTAGCAAATTGAATATGGCGTATTGACTACAGACTCCCATACGACGATCCATATCCTGAATACCCGTATCTGCTCTCAAACAGAATTGTTAAAATTTATAATCTTTATACTAATCTCGTTGATATGCAGATATGTCTCTTTCACCTATAGATCAGAGGCACTAGTACCTTAGGTTTGAGGGATTACAGTACACTGATGCTGATATCGTAATTTTGAGACGAGGTTGGGTAAGATATACATGAGAGAGGTACATAGGGTTCAGGTTTTTGATTTTGGGGGATTGACTGATCTAATGGCTGAGGGGTTGAGCAGTAGGATGCCGATGAAGCACAAGGATGCTCAGGGGATAGGGTGTGATTTATTAGCCGAGCTTAGAGGCGCTATTTGAGATTCAAGGCCTATTGGTGCATGAGCTCATTCTGAGTTCTTTAGTACTTTCAGATTTGGAGAGGCTGTGGTTGATCTTGATACGGCTGGAGCATTACAGTTTTAGTTATGAGGGGTTAGGCACCGCATGAGCTGGAGGCAGTTTATTTTGGCCTTAGGATTACATACAGCAGAAGAGATGGAGACTGCTGGGTTTGGCTTATACTGGGCAGTATAGTGGTAGGGTCAGATCCTCCCGACAATGGAGATCTATAGTGCTGTATTGGAGAGAGATTTCTTCTGAGGAGGATTTTCTGGGTACACCCCCTCTTATACTCTTATCAGGGATCCGATGCTAAGATTATGCCACAGGCTCATCGCATGTAGCATTTTTGGAGGAGGCCAGGCACACAGAGAAGGGTGACCATGAGTAAATTTATTTTAATCTAATGAGGGATGGATGTTGGCCTCAGTCAACGTCCCTTATCTGTTGTTCTAGTACTTGATTTTGCTTGCTTCGTTGAGTAAAGCATGAGTGCTATATATCTGGAGGACAGTTTGTCACATCTAGCTGATGCAATTTGGGTTATTTACGTAAGTATAGACTTCCTGGACTCACTGTGATTGTGCGAGACCTCCCTATTATTGATATGGCTGAGTTGTTGAGGCTTCAGATTTATGAGGAGCTTAATGATATGTGCCCCTGAGGCCACTAAGGATGCTCCTGTAGTTGATGAGGGTGCTCCGGATGATCTAGCACCTATGTAGGCACCTCAGCCACCACATGTTGCCCCCAGGACTATGCCTTAGAGGATTGTGAGGCTCGAGGAGGAGGTGCATGAGTTACGGCAGAGCAATGTGGGACTACGTGGTGATGTCGACAGATCGATCTCGCGTCACTAATCATAGTGGGTTTGCTACCTGGATGGTCAGTTGCATGACTCAGCTTATGGATGCTAGCGGTCGCACCTACCAGGCCTTCGACAGCACTCTTGTAGGCAGCTCGTGGTACCAAACAGAAGACGCACCAACTCAGGCTCAGGACCGTTGATGCCCAACACCTCCACTATCAGAGCATAGCAGGACGATCAGCAATCCAACCCATGAATCACCTCTACTCCTATCCTTTTTGTTTCTATCTTTTGTACATTTATATTATTCGTATCGTGGTGTACCTAAACGTAAAACTGATTATCCTTTGATGTATATTGTAAAACCTAAAAATCTCAACAAGTGTAAAATTACCAAAATACCCCTAATGCAAGAAGATTTCATAAAAGCATGCATAAATTTTCATTTAAATTACTAGAAATTAATAAAAATACAACATATGACAATTATGAATTTAATTGTAAGAATTTAAAAATACCTTAATGTGAAAGAAAAATAAGTAATATTTATGTATATATAAATTAAGCCAATTAATTATGTATATGTATTTTATTTCTATAAATTAAAATTAAATCAAATAAAATTAGGATAATTACTAAATATTTTGGCAAAGTTAAAGATCTGATTTGGTCATTTTTAAAAGCCCATAAATTCGGCCAAAGTATTTTATTTAATTGCCTTATGCATTTTATTTTATAAAACCCTAAAAAAACAAATACCACCGAAAACCCTAAAAATACAAAGTGGCTGCACCAAAATTTTTCAAGGGCTGAGACTATTTTTCTAAGGTGTTTTGGAGATCAAAGAAGGTGGTAAAAATAGTGGGAAGATCGTTGGAATGCCTTGGTTCTAATCGTGGTAATTTTTTGGGTAGGTCGAAATTCACAACCTAATATCATAAATTCATCAAATTCATCAAGTATCATCAAGGGTATGTTATGTATCTCATTCTTTAATCATTCTATTGCATAATATACTCATAAGAAAAATATTCATGGCATGTTATATATAGATCATATGATTAAAACATATTAAAACCCAAATTTTGAAAAGAATAAGAAATCGCAACAAATAATGATTTGTTACATATTGATTTTAAGATTATGTACTAAGGTTTTATATAATTTAATTAACTCATCATACATTGTTTGAAAAATTTGAAGAGGAATCAAAAATGTTATTTGGGATTTCTTTGTTTGCCGATTTTCGAATAAAGGGAAAAAGGAAAGAAAAGTGTTAAAATAAATTAGGGTTATGGTTTTGCTAATTTTTCCAGGTTCATTTAATGCTAATGATTGGGTAATAATTATGTTTGTGATTGGGAAAATTAAATTAGGGTTTTGTTGATTTAATTACTTAGCCGATTGTAAATTTAAAGTATAAGGGGGTGAATTGTAATTTCTGAAACTATGAGGCCTATTTTAAACATGTTATTATTCTTATTATAAATCTATGTAAAATAAGATGGGGGGGTAGTAAAAGTCATATTGATATTATTTTGGATAACATGGATAATTAATAAAATAAGTAATTAGAAATTAATTTATTAAAATAGAGGGACTAAAATTGTAAATTCTAAAAAGTGGAAGGTTTGGTTAGTATTTAATGTATAAAGTATGAATTTTTCATATTTGAATCTATAAGGACTTGTTTTGTAATTATGGATAATTAAAGATATTGTTTTAATAATAAAAAACAAAAGAGGGCTAAATATGTAAATTGGTGTAAATTAAGGTTTGACTTTGTAAAACAGAAAATAGGAAGGTATACTCTGATAAAATGTGAAACATTGATATTTACACTTTTAACCCTTGAAAATTTTGGATTTTGTAAATTAAACCTAAAAATATGGAAAGTTATCATATTAAAAACCCTAAACTTGTAAGGTTACATGTTAAGTCCCTAATACTATTCAAAATACTTACTAGAAATCTCAAATGAAAATATTACTAATTTTGGAACTTTACTAAAAATGGAAAGTTTACTAAAAATGGGAAAGTTACTGAAAAACGGAAAGATACTAAAAATGAAAGTTACTAAAAATAAAAGGTTAACTAAAAATGGAAAGTTACTAAAAATAGAAGCTATAACTAAACTGAATGGTTTGTAATTCGAATTCATCATTCTTAGGTTCCGGTCAAGAGGAGTGATTTTGATTTCCCTGTGGTGGTTTTCATTGATCATATGGCTTAGCTTCGGAATAAGGTATAGATAATCATGACCTATCGTTAAGGTTTCTCATGACATATTCCTCACTACTTTGATTACTTATGTATTTGCTACATTTGCTCTGACCTTTTTATCTTGTCTCTTAAAATGATTCTGTTTTATGTTCTATTTGAACCCTGCTATGCTACCTTTGATATTTGAACCTTTGGCATGACCTCATGTGGGGTGATGATTTCTCACACCGTCCCCCTTTTGATGTATAGGCGCAATAATGAAGATTTTATTTGTTTTAAGGGGCGTATGGATGCATCTAGATTTGTTTATGTAATCGATATGATTATGACATTATGATATAGGTTATATTTGGTGAACTGATTTTGGGTGTAAAAATAAAAAAAAATACATTCCATCCGTCCTTCACATTTTTGGTATGCTCGGCGGACTTAACCATCCAAAGGATAACAAGAAATAAGTAATAGTTTGGGGCATTGTAAGTGGACATGCTTTGGATTTTCAGATTCACCTTCACCTTACACTATGAAACTGACTTCAGAAAAAAGACTTACCAATAAAATTAGTATTCCTTATTAACATGTCTTGTGATATCCTTTGTACCTTGTATCGTATCCTTTGATTTTTCCATTATCTTTTGCGTTCGATTATATAATATCTGTTCACAATGGCTTTGTAAGCTCAGCCGCACTTTCCTTTTCCTGCTTCAGGTATACTAAGCTAGGACTGGGTTGCTTTCGGGATATGAGTGCTGAGTGTGGACTTACCCTAGAGATCTTAGTTTTGATATATGATTTGTTACTTTTCGAGACCTTCGTTATTTCGGTTATTTCGTTTGGATATGTCTGTCTTTTAAGAACTTATGTACCTTAAGTCATGTTTTGACTTATTTTTCTTTGGGTTTAATTATTGAGACTTATTCGCTATTTTATGCTTGTGTTATATTATGTAATGCCTTGATGTGCAACACCATATTTGTAATACTTCTACCCTTTTGGGTCGGGGCGTTACAATTATGTAACAGAGCTGCAGGATTAATCATAAACGAGTTCTTATGACCTTAGAGCTTTATTCTATGAATACCTGTGATGATTGTGAAGACAATAGGGATCCTTCTGCGTAACTCTCCTCCGGTAACCTATCATGTTTTTTCGTTTGCTAAACGTTTTCACGATCGTATCAGATGGTACCTACCCCTAGGAACTCGGAATTGAACGCATAATCATTTCACCCCAAAGAAGAACATAAGCTATTGACCAAGAATATGTTTAACTGCCCTATACGTTTTGTTTTGATGAATCGTAGAATCGTTCCTGCGAATTTGTTCCTATCCTATGTTCGTACTTTGATGTGATTCTTTGGCAGATTGGTTGGCTCTCATCGAGCTACCATTGACTGCATATGCTAGTGACCAGTGAACTTGTAACGTTCGCCAACCTGAATTTGTTTATCATGGTTCCTCACCGCTTAAGTCCGTTAAGCTCATCTCTGCTATGAGGGCACGTACCTTGATTTCTCATGGGTGCCAAGGTTTTCTGGCTTCTGTTATGGACACATCTTTGGAGAGTCCTAATATAGAAATCTTTCTGTTTTTTTTTTGTTCGTGAAGAATTGCTGATGATTTTCCCGAAGGAACATCCTGGACTTCCCCTCTAGAGAGATTGAATTTTGGCATTTGATTTAATTCCCGGTGCTGAACCTATCTCAAAGGCTCCGTATCGTATGGCACCTGTTGAATTGAAGGAGTTAAAGTGACAGTTACAGGGCAGGATGTTGGAGAATGGTTTATTAGACCCAGGGTTTCCACCTTGGTGGGCACCGTCCTTATTGTTAAGAAAGAAGGATGGGGAGCATGGCGCTTGTGTAATTGATTGACCGCGAACTCAACTATTACATTTTGTAACCGCTATCCTTTTCGCGAAATCGAACGATTTGTTTTATACCAACTGCAAGGGGCCCCAAATTTTTTTCTAAAGATTTAATCTGCGATCTGGTTATTCACCACTTCGTGTGAAGAGAGCACGATATTTCTTAAGATGCTTTTTTAACCGTTATGGCCACTGAACGATTTCTTGGTTTATTCTTATTCGGTCTAGACTAATGCTCCTGTCTGTTTAGGATTTATGATGAACCTGTCTTTTCCACATTACCTTGATAATACGTTCTTGTTTTCATCCGAGCGACATCCTCGTTTACCTCCAGACTAAAGAAGAGCATGAGCGACATCTACTGATTGTGTTGTGAGATTCTTAGACAGAAGAAGTTGTATGCGAAGTTTTCGAAGTGCGAGTAAATCTGTTACAGCAAGTCTCTTAACCCTTGGTCATATTGTTATCTGCCAGACGGCATCATTATGGATCCATCAAAGGTTGAGGCTATCACCAAATGGCCGAGACCTACTACGGTGACGGAGGTGAGAAGTTTTCTGGGCTTTGCTGGCTAAGTACGACTTTTTTTTGAGGGTTTTCTCCCGATTAGCTTACCTCTTACACCACAGATGAGAAATGTGGTTGAGAAGTTTGTGTGGACGATGAGCGTTAAGGAGAGTTTTTGAGAAATGAAACGGAGATTGGTGCAGCTCCCGATTATTGACTCTTCCATCAGTTCTGGTGGTTTTCAGATATACAGTGATGCACTCCGAAGAAAGTTGGGTGGTTGTGTTTTGATGCAACATGGGGAAGTTGATCGCCCTACTCTTCAAGGCAGCTGAAGCCTTATGAAGAAAATACCAACCCAAAGATCTTGAGTAGCTGTCGTAGGGTTTTTGCATTAAAGATCTGGAGACACTATCGTATGGTGAAGCTTTGTTATATATTTCAGATCATAAAGAGTCTCGAAATATAATTTTCCCAGCGAGAACTTAACATGAGACAGAAAAGATGGTTGGAACTTTTGAAAGATTATGACACTAACATCCAGTACCATCCGAGCAAGGCTAATGTGGTTGCCGACGCACTTAGTCGAAAATCTGGGATGATAGCTTGTTTTGATTTCATAATCCTTCATGATTTAGAGCGTTTGGATGTTGAGCTATTGTATATCGAGGTCTGGTGGCTATTGGCGATTAGAGATGATCTAACCTCTGCTACAATCAAAAAGCTCAGAAGGGACGACACGGTGATTGTGGGCTATTGGTGCAGAAACGTTGAAGACGATAAACATACTGAGTTTCAGTGTTGATGAATGACGGTGTTGTGTGGTTTGAAGATAGGCTATGTTTTCCAAATTATCCAGGCCACTTCGCGAGAAGGTAATTACAAAGCCATAGTTTCTCCATTTACTAGTCATCCAGTTCAACCAAAATGTACAGAGATTGTAAATATACTTTGGTGGAACGGCATGAAGCAAGTATTGCTTACGTTTTGTATCCAAATGTAATGAACTGTCCAGCAGGTCAAAATTGAACATCAAGGGCTAAGTGGCTTGTTACAGTGCGTTGAGATTCCTTCCTATGTAGAAATAGGATACATCAAGTTTTTTGGCGCCGCTGCTGAAGAGTGAAAATTAATCTTGATTTTTATTTTATATTTTGGTTTTTAACATTAGATCTAACCCTTAAAATTAGTGTAGCGTAGAGTAGTTTATATTCCTACTTGTTTTATTACTATGTTTGTGTTATACGGCGTATTCAGTTCACTGAATACGACGTATTGATTATTTATTACAGAATGGACGATCCGAACGTTACTATGGAGGAATACATTAGGCTCGAGGAAGAAAAAGCTCGAAAACGTGGTAAAGTATTTAACTGGGAAATTTCTAAGTATGGTAAAATCTGGTATGATGAAGACATTCACAACCTCAGATCCATTGAAACCGAATTTCTAGCTATTGCTTTTAATGACGAGGTATCATCTGAAAATACATTTTCTTGTGAACCCATGGTAAGTTCTCTTAACAATGAAATTGACTTTAGAATTTCTTTTGACGATTCCGACGATAAATATTACACGGTAGTTTTTGACAAAAACTCGTTTTCTTATTAAATACTTTCTGCCAATGATTTGAAAACGGATTCGGAAAACGATAATGAAAAAGTCAATAAACCTTTAATTCTACCACCCGAGCCTACGGCCAGTTGTTTTGATGATATAGACTTCTTTAAAGATTTCGAGAATGAATTTCCAGCCATTGTTTACAATGATGCTCAAACGTCCAAATCACATTTATTAACTGAACCGATTTCAAACCCTCAACATATCGTTGAATTTAATTTGAAAATTGAAACATCATTGTCTGAATGTGATGAAGAGGAACAAAACATTTTATACTTTAATGGCCTATTTCCTTTTAATGTAATTTATCCCAATGATTCAAAATTGAATAAGGACAACGATGATGATAAAGTCGATATTAAACACTCTTCGAGGGATTTATCTGTCAAACCATTACCTGATGTAATAAATACCAATGATGGTGCCTATGCACATGGGTCAAATAAGCTTTTGGAACCAAGTCATGATACATCTAATAAATTTTTCAAAATTGAAACTTTTATCAAGAATCTAAATGTTAATATCATGACTTGTAATCATCTTAACAAAGGGATGCCATTCATTTTTCTAATCAAGAATTTGCATGTGCCATTTGACATCCTGTTCGACCCCAAATTGTTTTATAAGGATGCGATTAAATTGGGGCAAGTCTAACTTAAAGACTTTTCTGTAAACAAAAGTGCTTGCCGGGAGACAACCCGGAATGTATTTTCAATTTTTATAGAGTCTGTCTTCCCAGATTGTCTATACGGCGTATCCAAACCCCATGGATACGGCGTATTGACCTTCTGGACGTTATCCAGTCTTTATTTTCAGCACAGTCTATACGACGTATTCATTAAATGAATACGGCGTATACGGGTATCAATATGACGTATCCTGGGGTATGGATACGGCGTATCAACTTCTTGTACAGTTTTAGGTGTTTATTTCGAGTCTAACCAACGAATACACGGAGATAGAATTGCACTTGTTTTTCCTATATTTTACACAGGACCTCGTGAAAGAAATTGACGAATATAGGTGGAGAATTTACAAATCTGGAAATCTTAAAGTGTTGGAGTCTTGAAACCTCAAGACGGTTGTTCAACACACGATCTTGCTCATAAACACAAATTAGAGAATCTACCGAGCAAATATCAGGGGAGTTTCTCATTCTAATTCTTTTTAATTCCCGTATTTAATACTTTATTCATAGAACGAGGGCGTTGTATAATTCAAGTGGGGGATGTAATTAGAATGTTTACTTGTCTTATTTTTCACACTAAAATGCTTAAATTATGCTCAAATTTAAATTTTTTTCTAGCATACTTTTGTGAAATTACCTGTTACATAACCTGCACACAATAACCCTTGATAGATATTGTGAGGATTTAGCCTTATCTGTTTCCCAATGTTTACCCAAATTCCACAAAATATGAGTGTGCCGATGATGTAGTAGACTTTAGAACTTGGCTTGGTACATCACTCGAGACCACAGTGATGAGTATTATGGATTTAATTGGAGTAATTTGTTTAAATTGGTAAATTTTTAGGATTACACCCAAAAAGCCTATCCATGTTGTTTATTAACTAACTACGACGGTTTGTTAACCTCCCATATAAACCCTTTGTTTACTCTCATTTTAAGAGTAAGATACCCCTAGAACAACCCGTAGAGCCAATCCTTTAGGAATTACACCAACTATTTGTTTTGTTACACCTTTACACCTTAACCTACCCTGTTAGATTAAGTTTAATTTACAGTTTCTAGTTGCTTAAAGTGTAGAGTATGTATTTCCCGAGTCTAGTGTCATTTCCTATCTTTGGTGCGGTTAGGAATTATACATTTTCAAATGGGAATTTATAAAGTAGTCGTAACTCATATATTTTTGCTACCATAACAATTATTGGTACGTCCGAAGAATAAAGAACTATCGAAGGAATTATCCGGAATTATTATAATCGTGAAGATGGTGAAATTACTCCGAGTTTCGTAGTTTGTACATGAAAATAATCGAAAAAATGAGAAAAATTACAACAAAAAAGAGAGAAGGAAAGTTTGAAATAATCATTTCGCAGAGAGCATTACCGAAGGAATTACATGAAGGACCGATTATTCGTTGACACGTTCAGAAGAATCAACGATGTAGAGTATTGTATAAAGTGGAGGATATCGCCATTTATCTTGTAGAGTATGTAAAGTTATGGGATGAATGAGAAGTTGACCATTATGAGAACGTCAACTTAGGTTGTTGTTTTTTATCTATGATCAAGACGTCTATAAATAGTTGTTTCTTTGTCATGGTAACGGTCAGGAAAAGTGTCTAGCAACTTGTATCTTAGTCTTAATCTATTTGTTTTGTACTTTTTATTTAACAACAATTTACTTCCCTTTCCTAATAATTAGCGATTGGTCTATGACTTTTAGTGAAAGTTAGAAGATCCCTATCCTATATCATTCTTCATCCTAACCGTTGGTTAAATTCGAATGAGGATGTGATCGAACACACATGTCTATTCCATCGTTACGGCCATGTATGTGTGCTTCAGCTGCCTTGTTAGGGTGGTACTTCTGGTGAAAGATTGTAGAATGATCAACCCTAAACCTTATCACAAAAACCCATATTTACCTTTATAAACTTGTTACTCCTTGGCTTTAGTGGTGGAGATGTGTATCCTTGCCAAGCTTATGATAGAATACTCATCACGACTAAGCAATTGAGAGAATTAGTTACATGTTACCACATATATTAGTTGAGTGATTTGAGTGTTTTCATCTTCTTATTTTGTGAGGTGTTTGGTTGTGTACTTGTAATAGATCGAATAAATGCTTTAACGGAAAATATCCTTAGGGATACATTTTTGTAAACTTCTAAAGGCTACTTGAGGACAAGTAGGATTCAAGTGGGGGGATATTTGATGACATCAAATAACGTCTATTTTATAGCATCATTTATCCCACGATATTAACCCATTTTGTATAGTTACTACAAAGAATTGTTACTTAATCGTTTATATTTGAGAATTACAGTAATTATGGAGTAATTGGTGAAACATAGTAAAAGGCGCGCATCTAGAGCTTAAATGAAGATATTTTGAAGATTACTATTTTGAAGACCAATACGCCGTATCCAACAAGAAGATACGGTGTATCCGTGCCTACACTCACCAAAGACCACATAAGATTAAAGATCAATACGCTGTATCCAGAGGACTCAAAAGAGAGAGAGTTTTTGTGTTTTGATTTTCAAAATGATGCATGTATGTGAAAATGGGATAATGTGGTGGAATATGGGTACTAAAGGGGACATGCTAGCTTAAAAATAGCCATCTTGTCTCTCCTTGTTCTTTTCTAACCGAAAATGGATCCTAAGATGGTCTCGGGTCTTCCTTTTTGTGTCGGAATCACTTAAAAGCTAAAATTTCATCTATTTAAAACGTCACTCAAACTTAGTTATCATTTTCATTGCGTTCAAAATTATTTTTCTATAAACCTGGATTATTCATACGACACTTATCACCTTAAATAGCTACAAAAATCCATTTTGAGCCGTTATCGACTGACTACGGACCGAAAACATGAATGTTTGATAAAACTCAACCGAACCTTGCTCATTCATTTAAAAACACTTCAAATCATAAAATATAGCTTGGAAACTTATATTCACCCAAAATTTCACCTTTTTACGACTGTTACAGTCTTTTACCGAAATTCACGAAACAACTATTTTTCTGATAACTTTCAAATCTCACACTCACGATTTACAATTTAAATCGGCGTTATTCCAATATTATGAATTTATTAAATAAATAAACCCATTAACACATTACCAAGCTCATAAATCTCTACACTTAAATAAACTGTCGTGCCGGTACGCGCTGCGTGACGATTTTTCGCTAAACGCGGGAAAACTTTCCGGAAAGCACTGAAAACCTCAAAACCACTCTAAAATAGGAAAAAGAATCATAAATGATTCATTTACGAACTCCACACTTCATCAAATTCCCGATTAAACCGAAACCGCTTATACGCAAAATAGACAACAGAAGTCAACTTTTTAGCTTTTATGAGGAAAACTGACAAGATCGAAAGACTCCAACATACAAAACTATAATATCTTATAATACTTAGCCCTGAAAAATATTACCGGTTATCACAGAATGGGAGACCTTCGAACTTCTCAGGGTGTACTTCATCAGCTCTCTTTAAGAAAAATGACGTTTTAAGTTTGTTCGCATCTAACATGATTTGACTTTGA
Source organism: Tanacetum coccineum (assembly GCA_026074375.1). Lineage (NCBI taxonomy): Eukaryota > Viridiplantae > Streptophyta > Magnoliopsida > Asterales > Asteraceae > Tanacetum > Tanacetum coccineum. The sequence goes on along the minus strand of BQNB010067594.1, from coordinate 1,121 downwards.
CGATCGCTCACAATTTTAAGAATAATTTTCACATGCGTTTTATAACTTATATTTTATGAAAGTTGGTGATGATGTGTTTTAGCAAGTTAACTAGAATTATAGCTTACAACTGTAATATGATAAAGAAATCTATTTACAATGTAACCTTGTAAAAAGAATTTCTATAATTAACATTTTCAAACTATTTTTGAAAGATTAAAAGAACCTAAACTTATAACTAAGCTCTGGTAAGCGTGAAAATTATAGTCGGTAGAAACTAACTTTTTAAATTTAAAGTTTTTTAAAATGAGTTCATATTAATAATCTTTGACTATAGTGACCAATGCTAAATTATACATGCACATGAAAACTCATAAAATTATTATGTAATACGACCATCTATTAACATTTCTAAGTTTTAATGGGTGTAGTGATCTTGTATGAAAATGAGACATTGACATGGCAAGTGTTAAATAATGTAAGGTTGAAAAATAATATGTAATATAACAATCTATTAACATTTATAAGGTTTGATGGTTGTAGAGATCTTGTGTGAAAATGAGACATTGGTATATCAAGTGTTCAATAATAAAAGCCTAAAAAATAATATGTAATATGACCTTCTATTAACATTTATAAGGTTTGATGGTTGTAGAGATCTTGTATGAAAATGAGACATTGACATGGAAAGTGTTAAATAATGAAAGGTTGAAAAAAATAATACGTAGTATGTAACATGACCATCTATTAACATTAACAAGGTTTGTAACCCGCGCTTCGCTGCGAAGCACGAGATTTTACGTTAATGTTTTCCAAACATTAAAACGTATTTGAAAGCAACATTCACAAAAGTGGTCATTGAAAACACACACATTTGGATCATTAAATTGGCTCACGAAACAGACTATACATGTTTAGATCTGGAATTTAAATACAAAGGTCTTGAAGACAGATTTACAAACATCCCAAAATTGCAGCAAGCACGGCTAATTTTACTCATTGTCAAATTAACGGACCAGATGCGCTGCAACGGCCAAGACAACTACCTGTTGAACAATGTTATATGGACATTTCATTCGAGTTTTATAAAAACAATTAGTCATTACAGAGGCATGCCATTACAAAATGAAGATATCGGTTAA
>BQNB010067593.1:0-34149 GCA_026074375.1 Tanacetum coccineum | reverse complement strand
GAGGTCAAAACTTACGAATTTTTTTAAAAAATCTCCAGGTTTGACCTCACAAAGTCAAACTTTGCGAATTTATTAAAAAATTCACAAACTTTCACAAAACTTGTGGATTTTGTAGGTATTTTGTAGGGGTGTTCAAAAAACCCAAGAAACCGACAAACTGAGCCGAACCGCTCAACCCGAAACTGAAATAACCCTAAACCCAAAAAACTAAAACCGAAAAAAACCGAAACCGAAAAAACCCGCTTATCACGGTTCGGCTTCGGTTTTTATTTTTAGGTATCCGCGGTTAACCGAACCGAACCGTGCATAATATATATGTATATTTTTAACCAAATGGTTAAATAATTATACAAATCTTGATTATATTATTGCACTAGTTTTGTTGTATAACGATTTTTTTTCTTCTAAAGTAAACATTACTAAGCATCTATGTGTGAAAATTGGTTAAGGTATCGTAACCTATAAACGTTGAATAATTATTTTTTTGTTAATTTGTTAGGTATGTTAATTTGAATGCAATAACGAAATAAGTTTAATATGACTTTAATTTATCCATTAAATGATCATTACTTGATGCGGGGAGAATGATGCAATTATGCCTTCACCATATGTCATGTTTTGTGGTTTCGTAGTTTTTGTAGTTTCGTAGTTTATGTTTATATTTATCTTATATCCCACATCGCCCTAGAAGGTAAACATGTAAGCACTCCTTCTCCTATAAAAGGAGGTGCAAGGATTTGGTGTAGGATATGGTTTAATATTTTGATATTGGTAATAAAGCTTTGCTTTAATCAATTCTTGGCGGTTTTGCTAAGATTCTCTTAATAATCGGTATTCGTTCGAATCAACGGTTTTTGAAGTTTGCTTAATTATCGGTATTCTTTTGAATCAACGATAGTTGGAAGATTGTTTCTGGTATTCGGGTGAATCAACAGATTCAATTTGTGTTATCTCATTAGTTTACTACATTCGTTAGAGTCAGGTTGGTATTTCTTCTTTTTTTTACTACGTCAATTCGTGTGTTCGTTTATTTGACTACATCATTACTTATACTAAATTGACTTTTTACTAACTAGATCAACTTATTTTTCATGGAGTTAAACTCGATAAAACGTCTAGAATGGTTAACCGTGAACCGAACCGCGGGTAACCGCTCATTTCGGGTAACCGCAAGTCCGGTTACCCGCCTAGTACGGTTCGGTTACGGGTAGTAAAATAAATTACCCGCCCCGCGTCGGATAGTTCAAATTGTCCAACTAACCGAACCGAACCGCCCCGTGAACACCCCTAATAATGTACCATACTACCATGATGAAAACATTTTGATGTCCAAAACAACACCACTGCTGAAGGTAGTAAAACTTGACTTAACTTATGATATAAAGTTTGGGAGTCTTTCAGTTTACATGACTTGTAACGAATACGTTGAAGAGGCAGAAATAACTGAATTATAATATGTGGATATATGTAATGTTTTTTAGATGTGTTTTGTGTAGTCTGTACATTGTACCCTATTTGTTTGTTGCTTTTTTTATGAAGGTTATTATTTATTCTTTTTTATGTATTTGTTTGTCATACTTAAACCAGGTTTTTGTTTGTATGACAGTCCTATAGTCCCATGGATACCAGTTTTACAGAAAGTAATGCACTCGTTGACTTCGAGATGAAGCCAGAATATTTTGACACGTTACTGAACAATAATGTGGAGATACAGCCCACAAAGCGTCAAAAAAAAGGTCTATGGTTTGGGAAGATTTCACTAGAAAAGAAGTTGGCAATGGAGAAACAAGAGCCTTCTGTATGATTTGCAAGCAAAATTTTGCATACATAAAAGGTTCCAAAAATTTAGGCACCAGTCACCTCAAACGCCACCTAGAACACCACAAAGGCCCTTCAAAGATTAGTGTTCAGGCTGCGGGTCCCATCAAAGACACACCTAGACGATGCAAGAAATATACACCTCAGCGAGGTTCCAGAACTGCATCGGTTCCTGTGGCATTTGACTCTGAAAGGTGTCGCCATGAAATCGCTCGAATGATTATACTACATGACTATCCACTTCACATGGTCGAACACAAAGGGTTCATGACTTTTTTTCATAACCTTCAGCCTAAGTTCAACATGGTTGACTTTAATACCGCTCAAGGCGACTGTGTAGCAACTTATCTTAGCGAAAGATCAACCATTGAGAACTTGATTGCACGGATGCCGGGTCAGATTTGCCTTACACTTGACCTATGGAATTCAAACAATACAACTGGTTATGTTTTCATAACGGGTCAGTTTATTGATAGTGAATGGAACATACACAAAAGGCTACTAAGTGTTGTGATGGAACTGTATCCTGAGTCTGAATTCGCTTTTAGTCACGCTGTATGCACTTGCCTCATTGACTGGAACATTCAGGGTCGATTATTTTCTGTCACGCTAAACCAAAACCAACCTTTTAGTGAAATTGGTATCGAAAGTCTCATAAGTTTGCTTTCTGAAAAAAACCCGCGTATCCTTAATGGTCAATTGGTGCTTACTAATTGCCTTGCGCGTGCTCTAACTAGTGCTGCACAAGAAGCCCTTCAAGAAGCCTTTCAACGGCACTAATTTGTTGCTGCAGACAAAATATCACATATCAGAATTATGTGAAGACTATGAGACTAGACAGAATTAGATCAAATCCGGTGGTAATGGAATTCATTCCCTCTGAGATAATAAATATGTTTTACGTTTATGTCAACAGATACGTGTGATAATGCAGTGGTGGCAGTTCTAGTTTGTGCCCATATTTACCACGGAGATTGTATAGAAATAAGAACAAGTAATGAACGAGTATTTCATTCCGCCTTGCCTGTTATGTATACACTTGGCTGTCAATAGTATTTAAACAGATAGTTTAACTGTGGTATCTAGCGCTTACTTCGATTCTACATTTAAAACCAGTAAGTGAAATTGTAAGTTACGTTGACCCAAGTGAAATTTGAAAGATTGTTTTCGAAAGACTGGACATCGGAAAGAGTGGGTCAACCTAACTTATACACTTGTATATGAAGGAGGCTTAGATGACTGTATATAAAATAAACCGTATATAAAATAAACCGTCGAGGTATGGAGTGTTAAGGATAAGCCTAAAGAGTAACTAACTGTAGAGATAGCTTATAGAATTTAGAATTTAACTGTAGAGATAGCTTATCTCCTGGAAATCTATAGCTTCTCCTGTATATATGTACATCAACATTATTCAATGAAATCAAGTTTTACGATCATCTTCTAAACTTTCATCTATGGCCTCAAACATTGTGACACTAAATGCCCTAAACTTTCCAATTAAACTAACTTCCTCCAACTTCCCTGTCTGGAGAAAACAAATTCAGTCAACCCTTATTGGCCTTGATTTGCTGCAATATATTGATGGAACTCTAGCCATACCATCTCAGTTTTCCGACAATGAAAGAAAGACAATCAATCCAGCTTACACTCGTTGGTATCGACAAGATCAAACCCTTCTTAGTGCCATCCGTGGTAGTTGTTCAGATATGATACAACCAATCATATCATCAGCTTCATCCTCTAAAGAAGCATGGGAACGCCTCTTGCATAGTTATGCAAATGCTTCGCGATCCAGGATCATTTCGCTTAAATCTAAGCTTGCTAAAAATCCAAAAGGCAATAAATCTGTTGCTGAATTTCTCAATGAAAATGTGGTCCATTGCCGATGAACTAGCCCTCATTCAAAATCCTATCAGTGAAGAAGACCTTGTTCACATCATTACCCAGTTAGGGGATGAGTTCAACTCGCTTGTTGCAGCCATTAAAGTTCGAGAATCACCCATTACATACTCGGATTTATTTGACAAGCTCACTGATTTCGAAAGGATGCTGAAAGAAAAAGACTCGACGTCTCTTCCTATAATTCCCACTGTGAATGTGACTCAAAGGCAAAATTCCAAGGGAACTCAGTCCCAAAGATCATTTCAAGGTTACCATTCAAATCATCGAAAATCGCGTGGTGGTTACAACGGAAATACTAATCGCTCCTGGCAAGGTCAAAATGGAAATCGCTCATACCGAGCAGATTATTTTTGTAACTTTTGTGAAATTGCAGGACATACCACGGGTGATTGTAGGAAGCTTGCAAAATTCTTAAGGGAAAACAACATTTCTTTTGTGATTAATTCACAGTCTCCAAATGCACAACAAATTGCTACCACTGCTACTTGATCTATGCAACAACCATGGTTATTTGACAGTATGGAATTTAGAGGAGACACAGAGGTGAGGAGTAAATGGTTTCCAAAAACCCATCATTCTAGAGACCTATGAGAAAACCCACCTTTCAAGGGTTTTTGCATACCCATAACCCCATAACAAACATTTTATACCACTTTCAAATCCATAGATTCATACCAAAACCTCAAACCAAACGGCACCTAAAACTTTCAAATATTGTGATTTATGGAAATTTGATTGGAAGTTCCATTTATCACAGGAAAGCCTAGAGAGACCTCGAAATTTCGCTCGAATTATCAAAGTGGCCACACAAGAATTTAGTCAAGAGAATTGTGTTGGAAGTGGAAGAGATTAGAAGGTATACAAATACAAAGACGAACTCTCACCTGCTAAAGCTAATGCTAATGTTACTGGACGTACCACCATTATTGCAAAGCAGTAGATAAGGAATGGTCAAGAAAAGAAGCCGGTGCATGGGAACATCAAAAGTATCAACATTCTACTAACGGCTGAGTGGAAGGCCAAAATTTCTAATTTTGAATTCTCATCCTTAGATTCATTACATCAGCACATGTATTTTATTACTTGAATCACTAATAACCATAACAATAATACCTCAATAATATAGCGTAAGTTATAAACAAAGCCATAAGCAAAACATCAGGTCATTCATTCGAGTACGTGTGTTAGGATAAAAATTTACTTACATAGAGCTCTTCGGATTCCCCAGAATGAAAACGGCCGGTTCTATCTGTATGTGTGCGCCTCCAGTGGTTGACCAAGTCCTCGTAACGCTTATTTCTTTTAAACTATATAGAAACAAATTAAAAAATGAACTATATATAGAAAATATAAAGACCTATAAAATATTATAAAAAAATAAAAATAATAAAGAGTCATACAAATTCATGTCGGCCTTGAGCATAAGACTTCGATCCTTGGTAGGTGGGGGTCTTGTTCTTGGACCGATTTTGGGCATTCTTTGTCGATTTTGCCATCTGTTTCGGATTGAGCCAGTAGTCAATCAATTTCTGCCACTCATCATCTCCAAGTTGCCAACCAGAAGGCTTATTATCCCTTGCATCTTTGACAGTTGGTTGTTTAGTAAAATGCCGTCTCTTGAACTTGAATTTGTTGTCACTATATCGGTCCTGAAAATCCTTCCTAAGCCCAGCATGGACCATGCTCCCAATTGTCTTCTTTTTGCCGTTTACCATGATTGTAGTCTCGTCATTCAAATGGGATCGTAGGTTAAAATAACCCTGCAAATAAATAAATACATTTAAATAAACACAATTTCAGATAAACACATATCTAAATTTTCGATAACAAAAAAAATAGAAATAAAATAAACAAGACCTCAAGTGATGGGATTATCGAAGAGTTTCTAAACTCGTCACGATCCGGATCATCTTGTGTCTCGCACTATCAAAAAATTGGCCTTTGTGTCAACTAGACGTAAATAATGCATTTTTGCATGGTACACTCCATGAAGATGTTTTTATGATTCAGCCACCTGGATACATTCATCCTCAGTTCCCCAATCATATTTGTAAGCTTCAAAAGGCGCTATATGGTCTCAAACAAGCACCCCGCGCTTGGTAACTGAAATTGAGAACTTTTTTTTACTTGCGAAAATCACAAGCTGATGCTTCTTTGTTCCTTTATGATCTAAATGGAATTACAGCTTACTTTCTCGTATATGTTAATGATATCGTGTTAACAGGAAACAATACAAAATTCTTGGATGAGTTTGTTAACAACTTAAGCATCAAGTTCTCAATAAAAGATTTGGGTACTTCACATCAGTTTTTGGGAGTAGAAGTCATTTCTACTCCATCCAGGTTATTTCTCTCTCAACACCGGCATATAGCTAATTTACTATCTCGGTTTAACATGGCTGGTGCTAAAGAGGTTTCGACACCCCTTAGTTCTACATAAACATTATTACTTAATGATGGTTCACACACAGTTGATTCGTCGTCTTACAGAAGTATTGTTGGATCATTACAATACTTGGCTATTACTCGTCCTGATGTTTCTTTTGCAGTCAACAAATTGTCTCAGTTCATGCATGCTCCTACACAACTTCATCTTCAGGCTTTAAAAAGAGTACTACGTTATTTAAAAGGCACAATTCATCATGGGCTCTTTCTTAATCGAAAATCAGCCATCACTCTTACAGCTTTCTCTGATTCAAATTGGGGTGGTATAAAGGACAATGGCCGTTCTACTACTGCCTACATTTTATATTTAGGTTCTAACATTATATCTTTGGGCGATCAGCCCGACAGAATCTGTCTCCGTTTCATCTACAGAAGCGAGTACAAAGCCTTAGCAAAATATTCATCGGCTGAGATGATGTGGGTCCAAAATTTACTTCATGAACTGGGAATATCTTTGCACGAAACTCCCACCTTATTTTGTGATAACACAGGTGCCACTTACTTATGCGCGAATCCAGTGTACCACTCATGCATGAAGCATGTTGCTCACTTTGTTCGCGAATGGGTTTCTGAAGGCTCATTACGTGTTTTACATATTAGCTCCAAGGACCAATTGGTTGATATGCTTACCAAGCCTCTGGGTCGAAGTTAATTCATGCATTTTCGTTCCAAGATTGGAGTCTCCGATTGATCCTCCATCTTGCGAGGGCGTGTTAAGGATAAGCCCAAAGAGTAACTAACTGTAGAGATAACTTATAGAATTTAAAATATTTTTAGCTTATCAAGTTGTTGTAACTATTAGCTATTTTATCTCCTGGAAATCTCTAGCTTCTCCTATATATATGTACATCAACATTATTCAATGAAATCAAGTTTTACGATCATCTTCTAATCTTTACATGGAGGAGGTGACATGTAGACAACCTTACCCCTACCCAAAAGTATAGAGACTGTTTCTAAAGAACTTCCGGCCTTTTTGCAAGAAAATGAGGATCGAACCCTCACTTATGTCTCGGAGATTTTCCAACCAATCCAACCTTGCTTAATTAGATGCCTCTATATGATACATTCATAATTCATAACAATAATCATACACTGCCTTTTGTTCGAAACCAAATCCAAACATAGCATTAGAATAACCCCCCTAAAGACAAATACATACAAATACATAATGGGTTTGTGGATGAGCATACTTATTACTTGCTACGCTTATCAGCCTAGAGAAAGAAGATAAGCTTACTTTTCTCGGATTTTTGCCATGAGTTTACTGCTTATTTGAACTTACAATAATTAGTTGATAAACTCGATCATACGCTGAGTTTACATGCATGGCATTAGAATAGAAACTAGTAAAACACAAGTTAAAAACACAAACAATAGTCACTGAAAAGCCGAGACCGGAAACGTACGAGACAAGCCAGAAGAAGTACCAAAAGTAATCTTGCCATTATTATGATCACCGACAAAAATGTCTGAAATCCCGACCCAAATCAAAAGCTCTTTACTCTTAACACCAGTCAAGTTCCTCATCCTCCCCTCCTCAACAAACGCAGTCACTTCCACATAATACGATACTTTACGACCTATTTCACTAAACAAATGTTGGCTTTTCGTCTTCCTGCGAACCCATACGAACCCAATCGCCGTGTTGTGCCCCACTTCGGTCACGTCGGTCATTGGGATCAACCCTTTTGGGAGGTTATATTTGGTTAAAAGGCTTTGTGTTTTTTGTTTGTATTCTTTTAGACGTGCCAACTGTGTGTTGCATTATTCTTTTAGATATTACTAGTTTTAATCCCCGTGCGTGCACGGGGCTTGTACATTATGTTTTTTAAATATATTTATAATTTTTATTTTTTATATTTTATAAGTTATGAAAGTTTAAGGGGTTATTTGTTTTCTTTTTTAAAGTCATAATAAAATTTGTAAATTTATAAATTTACACTTAACTTTATACAATTTATTTAAAATTAAACCACTAAAGTTTTATTAATTACCTCATCTTTTTTTCAAGTTTTTGTTTTTATAAATTTGACACATATATTTTTATGTGTTTTTTTTCTTTATCAGATTTCTGCACCAAAATAATGCAAATTTTAAAAGTATTTAAGCTTTTTAATTAAACATATATTCAAAAATAATAAAAAATTTGAAGCATCATACCTAATAAGGAAATATTCTTTTTTTAAATGCAAAAGTTCTAACTTTTCGTTTTCCTTTTACTACTTAAAGATTATTATAAATATAACATTCACGACTAATCCACTGATCGTTTTGACAGTGGCCACGGTGCCTACAGTATCGGGTCTCTCATTTTGGGTCAGCCCGATATTTGGTATTTGTTTTTTAAATTTGTATGCACAAAAGAGGAGGAAAAAATAATATTTACAAAAGTTCCGGATTTATTCAGATAAAGAAAAATACTCCGCGAAAGCATCTTCGATACCTAATAAACTTTAAAATAATTGTTATGGTCAGAACGTACAACACCATTATATTAAAAAAACACCCATATAGCAAAAAAAAACAACAATTTAAACATGAGCCCAACACATAAGCCATATAAAAAAAATTGTTACTAACATACACTTTTTTTTTTATTTTTTAATTTTTTTTTTTTAAATTTGTATGCCAAAGTAGGAGGAAAAGAAGAAAATAATACAAAAGTTTTTTTTGTTTTTTTTTGATTTATTCAGATAAAAAAAATACCGCGGAAACATCTTCGATACCTAATAACTTTAAAATAACCGATATGGTCACAAACGTACAACCCATTATATTAAAAAAAACTCATATAGCAAAAAAAAACACTTTAAACATGAGGCCCAACACATAAGCCCATATAAAAAATTTTACTATATACACATTTGTGACAAACTAGCCTAAAATTCGCATAAAATTTGGCCCAAAGTAAAAAAAAACTAGCCCAAAATTAGCCTGAAATCTGGCCCAAAGTAAAAAAAATACAAAACGGTCCCTCAACTTTTAACTATTTACGATTTTCTTACACAAAAAATCCCGTAAAAAATTAACAAAAAAACACGTCAAGTTTTTATTGTTCACAACTATTTTACATTCATCGGCCCAAAAAAAAGATATCGAACCGTCCCAAAAAAAGAAAATATTCGGGAAAAATTTAACCCGTCCCAACGCAAAAAAAAATTCCCGAATCGTAAAAAAAAGGAAATATCCAGGAAAAAATTAGCCAAAAAAAATTGGCCCAAAGTAAAAAAAAATACAAAACGGACCCTCACCTTTTAACTATTTTTGATTTTCTTACACAAAAATTCCCGTAAAAAAATTTACAAAACCGTCGTAAAAAAAGAAAATATTTGGGAAAAAATTAGCTTGTCCCAACGCAATTTTTTTTTCCTCGAATCATACAAAAAAAATTTAATATTAAAAATTAGCCCCGCCATAACGCATCGCCCAAAAAAAAAACCCCTGAAACGTAAAAAAAAATTATTCGGGAAAAAATTAGCCCCGCCACAACGCGCGAGTTCTTTTGCTTGTTTATTTACATGTGGGGTACTAGTCTATGAAATAGTTAACTACATGATTATTGTGTACCATAGAAAGTTAGAAACGATTCTAGGTTCTAGTTATTTATATCTAACTATAAGTATAATTAGTATTTATATGCACATTGTATAAGTTATCTATATTACAGTACATATTTAAGTAATACATATTTATGTATTACATATCTAAGTAATACATATTTATATGTACATTGTACAAGCTAATTCTAGCACTTAGTTACAATAATTGAATTGAATATTGTATTTATGATAATCTCATATTAATTAATAAAAACATGTTCTCAAAAATAATTAAAAACTTGAATTGAATATTGTCTTATGATAACACCATCTGTCATGTTTTTGTGGTTTCGTAGTTTTGGGGTAGTTCGTAGTTTATGTTTATATTTATCTTATATCCCACATCGCCCTAGAAGGTAAACACGTAAGCACTCCTTCTCTTATAAAAGGAGGTGCAAGGATTTGGTGTAGGATATGGTTTAATATTTTGATATTGGTAATAAAGCTTTGCTTTAATCAATTCTTGGCGGTTTTGCTAAGATTCTCTTAATAATCGGTATTCTTTTGAATCAACGATAGTTGGAAGATTGTTTCTGGTATTCGGGTGAATCAACAGATTCAATTTGTGTTATCTCATTAGTTTACTACATTCGTTAGAGTCAGGTTGCTATTTCTTCTTTTTTTTACTACGTCAATTCGTGTGTTCGTTTATTTGACTACATCATTACTTATACTAAATTGACTTTTTACTAACTAGATCAACTTATTTTTCATGGAGTTAAACTCGATAAAACGTCTAGAATGGTTAACCGTGAACCGAACCGCGGGTAACCGCTCATTTCGGGTAACCGCAAGTCCGGTTACCCGCCTAGTACGGTTCGGTTACGGGTAGTAAAATAAATTACCCGCCCCGCGTCGGATAGTTCAAATTGTCCAACTAACCGAACCGAACCGCCCCGTGAACACCCCTAATGTACCATACTACCATGATGAAAACATTTTGATGTCCAAAACAACACCACTGCTGAAGGTAGTAAAACTTGACTTAACTTATGATATAAAGTTTGGGAGTCTTTCAGTTTACATGACTTGTAACGAATACGTTGAAGAGGCAGAAATAACTGAATTATAATATGTGGATATATGTAATGTTTTTTAGATGTGTTTTGTGTAGTCTGTACATTGTACCCCATTTGTTTGTTGCTTTTTTTATGAAGGTTATTATTTATTCTTTTTTATGTATTTGTTTGTCATACTTAAACCAGGTTTTTGTTTGTATGACAGTCCTATAGTCCCATGGATACCAGTTTTACAGAAAGTAATGCACTCGTTGACTTCGAGATGAAGCCAGAATATTTTGACACGTTACTGAACAATAATGTGGAGATACAGCCCACAAAGCGTCAAAAAAAGGTCTATGGTTGGAAGATTTTCTCTAGAAGAGAGTAGTGGCGATGGAGAAACTAAAAGAGCTTCTGTATGATTTGCAAGCAAAAGTTTCGATACAAAAGGTTCCAAAAATTTAGGCACCAGTCACCTCAAACGCCACCTGGAACACCACAAAGGCCCTTCAAAGATTAGTGTTCAGGCTGCGGGTCCCATCAAAGACACACCTAGACGATGCAAGAAATATACACCTCAGCGAGGTTCCAGAACTGCATCGGTTCCTGTGGCATTTGACTCTGAAAGGTGTCGCCATGAAATCGCGAGAATGTTATTCGCTACAGGTTATCCACTTCACATGGTCGAACACAAAGGGTTCATGACTTTTTTTCATAACCTTCAGCCTAAGTTCAACATGGTTGACTTTAATACCGCTCAAGGCGACTGTGTAGCAACTTATCTTAGCGAAAGATCAACCATTAAGAACTTGATTGCACGGATGCCGGGTCGGATTTGCCTTACACTTGACCTATGGAATTCAAACAATACAACTGGTTATGTTTTCATAACGGGTCAGTTTATTGATAGTGAATGGAACATACACAAAAGGCTACTAAGTGTTGTGATGGAACTGTATCCTGAATCTGAATTCGCTTTTAGTCACGCTGTATGCACTTGCCTCATTGACTGGAACATTCATGGTCGATTATTTTCTGTCACGCTAAACCAAAACCAACCTTTTAGTGAAATTGGTATCGAAAGTCTCATAAGTTTGCTTTCTGAAAAAAACCCGCGTATCCTTAATGGTCAATTGGTGCTTACTAATTGCCTTGCGCGTGCTCTAACTAGTGCTGCACAAGAAGCCATTCAAGTGTGTCAAGAAATGGTTAAGAAAGTAAGAGACTGTGTAAAGTATGTGAAAGCATCGGAAGCGCTGGAAGAATATTTTCCTGATCTCAAACAACTTCAAGTACTAAATACCAGAAATTTGTCACTCGATGATCAGACAAAATGGAATACAACTTATGAAATGTTGTTGGCAGCATCAGAGTTGAAAGAAGAGTTTTCTCGTTTAGATTGTCCGGATTACTTTAAAAGCCCAAGTGGTGAAGATTGGAACCTTGTTGACAATCTTTGCACTTACTTGAAGCTAATTTTTGACACCGCGAGTATGATGGCATCGTCAAATGTCCCCACAGCTAATACTTTTTTTTATGAAGCATGGAAGATTCAGTTGGAGCTAACGTGTGCATCCACAAGTGAAGATAATATCATTAGTACAATTACCAAACCGATGCTAGAGGGCTTTGATAAGTACTGGAAAAGCAGCTGTTTCGTGTTGGCAATAGCGGTTGTAATGGATCCACGGTTTAAGATGAAGTTGGTTGATTTCTGCTTTGCAAAGATTTTTGGTGACGAGGCTGCGTCCTATATTAATATAGTGGATGAAGGGATTCATCAGCTTTTTCTAGATTATGCTGCTGGTGATGTCACTGGATATTTAAGCAACGGGGATGGGCATGGGCTCGGGCATACATATTTTGATGATTTTATTATGGAGAGTGCAAGTCAACAATCGAAGTCAGAGTTGGATCAGTATTTGGAAGAGTCTCTTTTGCCTAGGAGTCACGAGTTTGATGTTATGCGATGGTGGAAGCTGAATGAGCCTAAGTACCCAACACTGTCGAAGATGGCTCGTGATATTTTGATTCTTCCTGTGTCGACTGTTGACCCTGAGTCTGTTTTTGATACTGGTGTGAAGGAAATGGATCGTTATAGGTGCGCTTTGAAGCCTGAGACGGTTGAGGCACTTTACTGTGCTAAGGATTGGTTGCGGACTGAATCAATAGAGAGTATGGACTCCCTTGTGAAGATGGAATTTCAAATATAGTGTGGGGCTTGATATTTTGGTGTTTATAGTTTTTTGTCTCGTTTTTCTTTAGATTGTGCTCATTTGTAAATGATGTCGGGATAATAAGTTTGAGTATTATATAGGTTCAGTTTGTTGCGTTTGAGACCTGAATTGTTTTGGTTTAATGCTGATTTTGTTATTTGATTGTTTACCATTCAACGGCACTAATTTGTTGCTGCAGACAAAATATCACATATCAGAATTATGTGAAGACTATGAGACTAGACAGAATTAGATCAAATCCGGTGGTAATGGAATTCATTCCCTCTGAGATAATAAATATGTTTTACGTTTATGTCAACAGATACGTGTGATAATGCAGTGGTGGCAGTTCTAGTTTGTGCCCATATTTACCACGGAGATTGTATAGAAATAAGAACAAGTAATGAACGAGTATTTCATTCCGCCTTGCCTGTTATGTATACACTTGGCTGTCAATAGTATTTAAACAGATAGTTTAACTGTGGTATCTAGCGCTTACTTCGATTCTACATTTAAAACCAGTAAGTGAAATTGTAAGTTACGTTGACCCAAGTGAAATTTGAAAGATTGTTTTCGAAAGACTGGACATCGGAAAGAGTGGGTCAACCTAACTTATACACTTGTATATGAAGGAGGCTTAGATGACTCTATATAAAATAAACCAGACTGTATATAAAATTAACCGTCGAGGTATGGAGTGTTAAGGATAAGCCTAAAGAGTAACTAACTGTAGAGATAGCTTATAGAATTTAAAATATTTTTAGCTTATCAAGTTGTTGTAACTATTAGCTATTTTATCTCTCGGAAATCTGTATGTATATATGTACATCAACATTATTCAATGAAATCAAGTTTTATGATCATCTTCTAATCTTTACATGGTATCAAGAGCCAAAACACTCTAACGAAGGTTAGATCCATTTTTTGTTACTCTCTTTCTTTCATCTTATGCCTCAAACATTGTGACACTAAATGCCCCAAACTCACTTTCCAATTAAACTAACTTCCTCCAACTTCCCTGTCTGGAGAAAACAAATTCAGTCAACCCTTATTGGCCTTGATTTGCTGCAATATATTGATGGAACTCTAGCCATACCATCTCAGTTTTCCGACAATGAAAGAAAGACAATCATGTCTCAGCTACACTCGTTGGGTAATCGACAAGATCAAACCCTTCTTAGTGCCATTTGTGGTAGTTGTTCAGATATGATACAACCAATCATATCATCAGCTTCATCCTCTAAAGAAGCATGGGAACGCCTCTTGCATAGTTATGCAAATGCTTCGCGATCCAGGATCATTTCGCTTAAATCTAAGCTTGCTAAAAATCCAAAAGGCAATAAATCTGTTGCTGAATTTCTCAATGAAAATGTGGTCCATTGCCGATGAACTAGCCCTCATTCAAAATCCTATCAGTGAAGAAGACCTTGTTCACATCATTACCCAGTTAGGGGATGAGTTCAACTCGCTTGTTGCAGCCATTAAAGTTCGAGAATCACCCATTACATACTCGGATTTATTTGGACAAGTCACTGATTTCGAAGGATGTGAAAGCAAAGACTCGGGTCTTCTCCTATAATTCCCACTGTGAATGTGACTCAAAGGCAAATTCCAAGGGAACACAGTCCCAATAAGGTCATTTCAAGGTTACCATTCAAATCATCGATAATTGCGTGTGTGGTTCTACGGGAAAATAACTAATCGCGTTTTTTTTGTTTTTTTTTTCCTGGAAGGTTCAAAAATGGAAATCGCTCATACCGAGCAGATTATTTTTGTAACTTTTTGTGAAATTGCAGGACATACCACGGGTGATTGTAGGAAGCTTGCAAAATTCTTAAGGGAAAATAACATTTCTTTTATGATTAATTCACAGTCTCCAAATGCACAACAAATTGCTACCACTGCTACTTGATCTATGCAACAACCATGGTTATTTGACAGTGGGGCCTCTCATCATGTCACATCAAATTTATCTTCTCTGCAGACGTATGCCGACTATGGGGTCCAGACGAGATATTCTTGGGTGATGGTAATAGTCACCCTATTTCACACACCGGTAACACACAAATGGGGATTGATTGGGACACACTCATTTTTTATTGGCACACTCATATGTACAACCCGGTGAAGCAGTGTATGATAAATGTACAACTGTTTAATGCACAGGTTGGAGTGTACCAATCAAAAGTGAGAGTGTCCAAATCATCTCCCCACACAAATCTATATACATCTCATAAATCACTTGCTCTTTCTAATGTTTTGTGTGTTCCAAACTTACGGCAGAACTTAATATCCATTGCAAAGCTATGTAAATCTATACTCGGTTCTGTTGATTTCTTTTTTCTTATTTCTGTGAAGGATCTTCGCACGGGGGCACCTCTACTACGGGGGGAGAACATCGGTGATGTTTATTGCGTAACTTTTCCACGTCATCCACAAATAAACTCCACATCAAATGTTCGTTATCGATTGCATCAAAAAACTAGGTCATCGTCTAATAAAGTTTAGTTTAGTTCTCAAGCAAAATGTTTAATGTTCATTCAATTTTGATTTTCGTTGTAACTCGTGTTCTATCAATAAAAGTCACAAGTTACCATTTCATTTCAATTGATGGATCACCACTAATTGATAGCCAACACCCAATTCCCTCACAAACTACTACTCAACCTTCTACCTATGACTCACCTATTCCTTCTTCAACACCGCAAGCACCTTCTTCTCCACAACAACCTACTGATTCACCATCTTTGCCACCATCAGTCGCTTTATCTTCGACACCGGCTACTTTTCAAGAGCAAACACCTGATATCTTTGAAGAAGAACATACACCTTACACCTTTCAGCAACATACACCTAATACCTCTGATCAACAACACACACATTCGCCTCCTGTTACATCTCAATCTCCTGGTCCACATACCACTACGTCTCAACCACCACAAACCCAATCCAACTTACAGCGTCTAACTCATGAAAAGAAACGAAATCCCAAATGCTTTAACGAGAAATATGTTAATACCGCAAGTAAACACCCACTTCCTCAAACCTTGGAACCCACTACAGTAAACCAAGCTATCAAAGACCCTCTCTGGGCTAAGGCAATGGATCCGAGTTAATGCTTTATTACATAAAGGGACATAGGAATTTGTACCCAAACGTCTACTTGCCAATCGGGTGTTGTAAATGGGTTTTTTCGAGTCAGCGTAAGCTGATGGTACTATTGACAAGTTATAGAGCCCGAATGTGGCAAAAGGCTTCCTTCAGTAACCTGTCCTGGACGTGATTATTTTGAGACCTTTAGTCCAGTTTCTAAACCCGTCATGATCCGGATCATCTTGTGTCTCGCACTATCAAAAAATTGGCCTTTGTGTCAACTAGACGTAAATAATGCATTTTTGCATGGTACACTCCATGAAGATGTTTTTATGATTCAGCCACCTGGATACATTCATCCTCAGTTCCCCAATCATATTTGTAAGCTTCGAAAGGCGCTATATGGTCTCAAACAAGCACCCCGCGCTTGGTACACTGAAATTGAGAACTTTTTTTTACTTGCGAAAATCACAAGCTGATGCTTCTTTGTTCCTTTATGATCTAAATGGAATTACAGCTTACTTTCTCGTATATGTTAATGATATCGTGTTAACATGAAACAATACAAAATTCTTGGATGAGTTTGTTAACAACTTAAGCATCAAGTTCTCAATAAAAGATTTGGGTACTTCACATCAGTTTTTGGGAGTAGAAGTCATTTCTACTCCATCCAGGTTATTTCTCTCTCAACACCGACATATAGCTGATTTACTATCTCGGTTTAACATGGCTGGTGCTAAAGAGGTTTCGACACCCCTTAGTTCTATATAAACATTATTACTTAATGATGGTTCACACACAGTTGATTCGTCGTCTTACAGAAGTATTGTTGGGTCATTACAATACTTGGCTATTACTCGTCCTGATGTTTCTTTTGCAGTCAACAAATTGTCTCAGTTCATGCATGCTCCTACACAACTTCATCTTCAGGCTTTAAAAAGAGTACTACGTTATTTAAAAGGCATAATTCATCATGGGCTCTTTCTTAATCGAAAATCAGCCATCACTCTTACAGCTTTCTCTGATTCAAATTGGGGTGGTATAAAGGACAATAGCCGTTCTACTACTGCCTACATTTTATATTTGGGTTCTAACATTATATCTTGGCGATCAGCCCGACAGAAATCTGTCTCTCGTTCATCAACAGAAGCGGAGTACAAAGCCTTAGCAAATGCATCGGCTGAGATGATGTGGGTCCAAAATTTACTTCATGAACTGGGAATATCTTTGCACGAAACTCCCACCTTATTTTGTGATAACACAGGTGCCACTTACTTATGCGCGAATCCAGTGTACCACTCATGCATGAAGCATGTTGCTCACTTTGTTCGCGAACGGGTTTCTGAAGGCTCATTATGTGTTTTACATATTAGCTCCAAGGACCAATTGGTTGATATGCTTACCAAGCCTCTGGGTCGAAGTTAATTCATGCATTTTCGTTCCAAGATTGGAGTCTCCGATGGATCCTCCATCTTGCGAGGGCGTGTTAAGGATAAGCCCAAAGAGTAACTAACTGTAGAGATAACTTATAGAAATTAAAATATTTTTAGCTTATCAAGTTTTTGTAACTATTAGCTATTTTATCTCCTGGAAATCTCTAGCTTCTCCTATATATATGTACATTAACATTATTCAATGAAATCAAGTTTTACGATCATCTTCTAATCTTTACATGGAGGAGGTGACATGTAGACAACCTTACCCCTACCCAAAAGTATAGAGACTGTTTCTAAAGAACTTCCGGCCTTTTTGCAAGAAAATGAGGATCGAACCCTCACTTATGTCTCGGAGATTTTCCAACCAATCCAACCTTGCTTAATTAGATGCCTCTATATGATACATTCATAATTCATAACAATAATCATACACTGCCTTTTGTTCGAAACCAAATCCAAACATAGCATTAGAATAACCCCCCTGAAGACAAATACATACAAATACATAATGGGTTTGTGGATGAGCATACTTATTACTTGCTACGCTTATCAGCCTAGAGAAAGAAGATAAGCTTACTTTTCTCGGATTTTTGCCATGAGTTTACTGCTTATTTGAACTTACAATAATTAGTTGATAAACTCGATCATACGCTGAGTTTACATGCATGGTATTAGAATAGAAACTAGTAAAACACAAGTTAAAAACACAAACAATAGTCACTGAAAAGCCGAGACCGGAAACGTACGAGACAAGCCAGAAGAAGTACCAAAAGTAATCTTGCCATTATTATGATCACCGACAAAAATGTCTAAAATCCCGACCCAAATCAAAAGCTCTTTACTCTTAACACCAGTCAAGTTCCTCATCCTCCCCTCCTTAACAAACGCAGTCACTTCCACATAATACGATACTTTACGACCTATTTCACTAAACAAATGTTGGCTTTTCGTCTTCCTGCGAACCCATACGAACCCAATCGCCGTGTTGTGCCCCACTTCGATCACGTTTGTCATTGGGATCAACCCTTTTGGGAGGTTATATTTGGTTAAAAGGCTTTGTGTTGCATTATTCTTTTAGATATTACTAGTTTTAATCCCCGTGCGTGCACGGGGCTTGTACATTATGTTTTTTAAATATATTTATAATTTTTATTTTTTTTATTTTATAAGTTATGAAAGTTTAAGGGGTTATTTGTTTTCTTTTTTAAAGTCATAATAAAATTTGTAAATTTATAAATTTACACTTAACTTTATACAATTTATTTAAAATTAAACCACTAAAGTTTTATTAATTACCTCATCTTTTTTTCAAGTTTTTGTTTTTATAAATTTGACACATATATTTTTATGTGTTTTTTTTCTTTATCAGATTTCTGCACCAAAATAATGCCAATTTTAGAAGTATTTAAGCTTTTTAATTAAACATATATTCAAAAATAATAAAAAATTTGAAGCATCATACCTAATAAGGAAATATTCTTTTTTTTTAAATGCAAAAGTCCCAACTTTTCGTTTTCCTTTACTAAGTAAAAGATATTATAAATATACACATTCACCGACTAATCCACTGTCGTTTTGACAGTGGGCCACGGTGCTACAGTATCGGGCTCTCATTTTGGGCCAGCCCGATTTTGGTTTTTTTTTTTAAATTTGTATGCACAAAGTAGGAGGAAAAAAAATATTACAAAAGTTCCGATTTATTCAGATAAAAAAAATACCCGCGAAAACATCTTCGATACCTAATAACTTTAAAATAATTGATATGGTCACAAACGTACAACCCATTATATTAAAAAAAAACCCATATAGCAAAAAAAAACAACACTTTAAACATGAGCCCAACACATAAGCCATATAAAAAAAATTGTTACTAACATACACATTTTTTTTTAATTTTTTAATTTTTTTTAAAAAAATTTGTATGCACAAAGTAGGAGGAAAAAAATATTACAAAAGTTCTAATTTATTCAGATAAAAAAAATACCCGCGGAAACATCTTCGATACCTAATAACTTTAAAATAATCGATATGGTCACAAACGTACAACCCATTATATTAAAAAAAACTCATATAGCAAAAAAAAAACACTTTAAACATGAGGCCCAACACATAAGCCATATAAAAAAAATTGTTACTAATATACACATTTGTCGACAAACTAGCCTAAAATTCGCATAAAATCTGGCCCAAAGTAAAAAAAAACTAGCCCAAAATTAGCCTGAAATCTGGCCCAAAGTAAAAAAAATACAAAACGGTCCCTCAACTTTTAACTATTTACGATTTTCTTACACAAAAATTCCTGTAAAAAAATTTACAAAACCGTCCCAAAAAAAGAAAATATTTGGGAAAAAATTAGCCTGTCCCAACGCAATTTTTTTTCCTCGAATCATACAAAAAAAATTAATATTAAAAATTAGCCCCGCCATAACGCATCGCCCAAAAAAAACCCCCGAAACGTAAAAAAAAATTATTCGGGAAAAAATTAGCCCCGCAGCAACGCGCGGGTTCTTTTGCTTGTTTATTTACATGTGGGGTACTAGTCTATGAAATAGTTAACTACATGATTATTGTGTACCATAGAAAGTTAGAAACGATTCTAGGTTCTAGTTATTTATATCTAACTATAAGTATAATTAGTATTTATATGCACATAGTATAAGTTATCTATATTACAGTACATATTTAAGTAATACATATTTATGTATTACATATGTAAGTAATACATATTTATATGTACATTGTACAAGCTAATATAGCACGTTAGTTACAAAACTTGAATTGAATATTGTCATTATGATAATCTCCAATATTAATTTAATAAAAACATGTTCAAAATAACTAAACTTTTATACCAAGGTTATAAATAGCGTGAGGCGTGACATGACGGCATGATCAAGCCTCACGCCTTAGTGGCTATGACGTAGCATTTGCGTTTTTAAGGCGTGGCTTAAGGCGACCCAAAATATGAAATACTTTTTTTTTTGGAACGGCGATTTTATTAGAAACAAAAACTAGCAAGGAGCTAGATTACAAAACAATAATATAGGGTGGTAATTTTGTCGATTGAACTTGCTCAAAACCCTATACCAAAACGTTTCTCCCTTTTGTGACGCGCTAACATTTCGATCCTCGGAAACGGCAACGTAACACGAAGCAAGTAAGTTTTCTCTGTCGACTGTTGCCAAGATAAAGAAATCCCGTCACGTCGGGATTTTTTTCGGAGACACGTTCTTTGGATTTTTTTGAGGCCATTTAAGTCATCTTTTGCTTGAAGGTGTTGGCTCGATAGTTGCTTGTGAGGATTGGGTTTGTGGTTGTTCTTGTTGCGGGTATTGTGGTGAGTTTTTTGTAGATTTTGTGATAACATCAAATACTTAATACCTTTCTGTATAAAAATCCCTCGTAAAACGTTCATAATTGCTCATTTGTGGTTAAAATATGTACTTAATCACTTTATATTTCATTTTCAGGAAAATATGGACGTTGGAGCGGAAAGACACAAGAATTGGACATGAAAAAGGTGAAGGTATGACTGCCAAGTCCACATCTACGTCGTCGTTTTACCAACATTGAACTCGTCGTATTCAAAGAATAATCCCTACAAGTTAGAAGCAACTACGGTTTTACCGGAACCCGCCCGATACAACTACGCCGTAGTTACCAAGAATACCAAAAAAGTAAAGTCTAGTCACAACTACGACGTAGTTGGCCACTTCAAATACGCCGTAGCTACACTTATCCTGCAAAAGGAAAGCCTAACTCAGCATAACTACGACGTGGTTTATACCCTCAACTACGCCATAGTTGAGACGAAAAGTATAAATATAGCCCTAATAGCAGCTCATTCATATCATTCACTCATAAAGAGTTCCAGGGAACATCTAGAGCTTCTAGGGGAGAACGAATTTTGGTTCATTCATCACTTAAATCAAGGGAGAGATCATTTACCTTATTTATTGTATTATTCATTCATCAACAGATTTGTAAGAACAATATGTTTTCTCAATTCATAAGTTCTTCATTTATTTCTTGTGTAATCTGTAGCATGAGTGGCTAAGCATTTCAAGTACTAGCCTTGTTATGATTTTATTATGATTTTGATATAAGTATCCTGTTGAATCATCGTTTATAGGATATCCTAATTGCCTATTGCATGATCCCCAAGATTTGTAGTATTGATGCTAAGTGTAAACCTGTTAACCTTTTTAGTAGGACTGACCAGTTGTTAATAAGGGTTAATCGGGTACTAGGGATAGGGTGGCATATGTCCATAGTGTAGGGATTGTCCATATCTTCGCCTACAGTATGATAGGTACTTATAAACTTCGGGAAAACTCTTCCATGAGAGTTACAACCATGATGTGGGATTATTGGCATTAAAACAGGTCATTAGGATAGTTGGGGGGTTAACCATTGTAGACTAGATGCTCACCTTTTTGTGAACAACGAGCACCTGTATTAGGAAAATGAAAACCATGTGAAAAGAACATCGGTCGACACCCTTTATAACTGGCATATGTTTAGATCAATATCTTAGTTTTAATTGTTTAGTTACCGTACGACTTATGGTGTTGGGCCGGGTCTTTACCCATTTGTTAGCCCACTCCATGACCCATGTATGGGCACCAAACTCTTGAATAAATACCCCTTTCCAGCCATGGGAAGGGTTGGATGGTCATTTTATCACAAGAACACACACTAATGATTTTCTCTTCTAGAACTCCCACTTTCTCTCTCCAAAGACAATATGACCAAACAAAAATCCTAGGCTTGTGTTAAGATACCAAAATACTACAATTGGTATCAGAGCCATGGGATGATTGCTAGATTGAGAGTGCGTTATCTTGGTTAGTTTTAGATCAAAAGTTTGGTTTTAGAAGGTTTAATGGTCTTATTTTTGACACTCTTTGATTCTTAACTTTGTGAGGTTAAAGTTAGTGTTTTTCTATAGTTGTTAATAGCCTTCTAGGATCAAGTTGTCAAAAAGAAACAAGCAAAAACGTCAAGAAAAGTGAATTTAGGTGGTTTAGTGAAAAAGTTCGTATTTCTCATTCTTCACTGGTTTTGCCTCTCTGAGACATACCTTCATTGCGTTTTGCCTCAAATAGTACCCTGCGTTTTGTCATTTGGTATTGACAACTGACTGCGTTTTGCTTATTAATATAGGTTGCGATTTGTTGCTCTTTGGCGTTTTGGTTTATATTTGAAGACTTGCTTTTGGTTACTTATACTGCGTTTGCTTAAGATTTGGTTGCGTTTGCCTCAAGACCACTAGTGTAATTGCCTCAAGACTACTGAGTTTTTGCCTCAAGACCAGCTAGCTTTTGGCCGTCAAAGACCACTGCGTTTTGCATCAAGACCATCACTGCGTTTTGCTTCAACATTTGGTTGCATTTTGCTTGAAGACCATATTGCGTTTTGATTAGAAGTTCACTCTGTCAAATCCTCATTCATCATTGCGTTTTGCTTCAACATCACTGCGTTTTGCTCAAGACCTCCATTGCGTTTTGCTTGAAGACCATATTGCGTTTTGATAAACAGTCACTTTGGCAAAATTTCATTCTTCACTGCGTTTTATCTAGGCTTCTTCACTGCGTTTTGCCTAAGTTTCATTAACTTCATTACGTTAATTTATTTCAACCAAACCAAATCACAATCAAAACAACATATCACCTAATCTAACAACAACCATCACTTTAACATACAAATCACTAATCATTGTAAGCCGGATCTAAAATTTTTCATATACAATAACATCGACCATGTCCATATTCAGATGATATTCAATCTGAACCGTTCGATACCGCCCTCACTATGCTCGATAGTACGATTACGAATCAAGGTCACAAAACAAACGAATCCGGATTGTACGTAGGGGAAAGGAAAATGGATTGCAAATTCTTCAGTCGATTGATCAAGGACCATTTGAGCTTGGAACCACAAGGGATGCCCTTGGAACTACCCCTGAGGGAGGTGTCCTTCTTGGACCAGAAAGGCCTCGTACATATGACGGGGACCTCAGTGACACAGAGAAGAAACGATACGATGCAGATGTCCGTGCCACCAATATTGTGCTTCAAGGACTTTCCAAAGATATCTACAAGCTCATCAATCACAACATTGAAGCAAAAGCAATTTGGGACAACGTCAAAATTCTTCCTGGCTGGTTCTTGAACTCCACAAAAAAGATAGAGAATCTCAGTTGTACTGAGTTGAGCGCTTCAAGATGCTTTCCAGGTGAAAAAAAATCAATGAGTACAATGTTATTCGCTTTTCACAAGCTGGTCAAAGACATGAGGATATCAGAATTACAATGCCTAACATTCAAACTGAACTTCCAAGTTCATAGAACAATATGTCACCTGAATGGGATAGGTTCGTGACAGCCGTTAAACTCAACAAAGGTCTAAAAGAGATAAATCATGAACAGTTGTATGCATACTTAAAACAACATGAGAAGCATGATGCACAAGATCGCTTGATTATTAAGAGAATCACTCCTGCTACGAATGATCAACTTGCATTTGTGTCAACGGTCCAACCTCATGCCCAATCATCACATGTCCAGTCTCACAATATACCTCTATCAACAAAACCTCAATCACACACAATCCCACAATCCTGAAACATCACAAATTGACCTCCGATACACTCAAACATGACAACTTGACAAACCTCACCAAAAAAATGGCGCTCCTTGCCCAATCCCATCAGAGCAACGCTTCCTCAAACCAACAATCAACTTCGAACTTCATCTAACACCCGGAATCAAGCAACTATTCAAGATGGTCGGGTTGTAGTTCAGAATGTTCAAGGGCGACAGAATCAGAATCAAAGGTATTTTGCTCGGGGAAATGGTACAGCAGGAAATGGGGGTGCACAGAATAGAGCTGGGAATGCCAATGCAGGTCAAGGGAAACCGGTCAAGTGTTATAATTGTAATGGAGTTGGACATATTGCAAGAAACTGTACTCAGCCAAAGCGTCCACAGAATTCTAATTATTTCAAGGACAAGATGCTCTGATGCAAGGCCAAGAGAAATGGCTGGTGCAGTTTTGGATGAAGAGGAACTACTCTTTCTGGCTGGTGAACAGGGCAACACCTTTGATGCAGATGTGGATAATCAACCAGTCCAATACTTAGCTCTGAATGAGGATAACATCTTCCAGGCAGATGAATGTGATGCTTTTGATTCAGATGTTGATGATGAACCGACTGCTCAGTCAATATTCATGGCCAATTTGTCCTCAGTCGGGTCAGCAAATCCACAAGCTGGTCCATCCAATGCATCAATCTTATCTGAGGTACATATTCTAGAAAATGCTATTGATCATAGTATCTCTAATCAGGACGAACATGAGGTTCATAATAAAGTACAACCGTCAGATGTTATTGACACAACTAGTGTCCATATGGGTAACAGTAATGTTATTCCATATGAACAATATTTGTCGGTCAATGACATTTTTGGTGTACCAAGTTGTGCATCTTTCGCCCTAAATAGTGTATGTATCTCGCCTGTTAATGATGCGTTCGTTCCTCATGACCCAATAGCCACTGAACTTAAGATCTACAAGGAACAGGTTGCCATCTATGAGCAACGTGCTAAGTTTGAACTGACTGAACGTGAACAACGAATGGATGATCAAATGCGTATGCTTATTCAAAATCGTAATAAAACGGAAGAAAATCTTAAAAAGGAACTTCATTCTTTCAAGTTACAACTAAAGTCAACTATGGAAAACAATAAAATATAAAAGAAACTTAACTACTTAAAACAAGAGTTAAACAGAAAGAGTCCAAATCCTGGACTGATTTAATCCAATTGAAACACTTAAATGATAAAAACTTGAGAATAATAAGCTTCCATCACAAGATCATCCGATTCAAACTGTCGCATATGATGTTAAACCCTACTCAGTGTATGATCAAAAAGACTAAAAACTGCACTAGTGCCCAGAACCCTTTACCTCATACAGGCCCTAAAAGGCTCCAACCGCATTATATGGATGGATGATAACTTCTTAAGCATACATGTGCCGGTAACTGTATCCACATGGTCTAGAGGAAGAACCTAGAGTTAGCTGAAGCTACTAGGAAAAAACAGCATTTAAAATGAATGAACTCAGTTTGTTGTGGAAAAAAGGGTTTACATTACAGCACCTAACTACATCAAAAGAAAATTTCAATGGCAACATATTCACCCCTCAGACTCAACTGACACCTGAGCAAGTATTTTGGTCCTTAGATCTAGCAAAACGAAAGGCCGAAGAGCTAAAGGCCAATGCAACACCCCTGCCTATCCTACCACATGCGACTGTGTATCCCCTTCCCCCCAATACACCGCCCATTTTATGGTCCCTAGAAACGCTTCCAACTACAAGTACAAGTAAATATTGGTCAGTATAGTAATTACACAACATTTTAGGATTTGAGAAAACATGTAAAAAACGTAACACAGCCAACGGGCATAACAAAGGAGAAAGGGGTTTTGAACAAACAAAGAAGGCCGTTACTATGACCGAAGTAATTCCATTTTTTCATCACACAAAAACATTTTGAAGGAATTCAAAAATCTCTAGTCACTGAAGTTAGGGCAATGAAAGCCGTTTTTGAAAATTTGGAAGCCGAAGTGGACCAGAATGAGACAGACTTACGGAGTGGTGAGATTGAACGAAAAACCTTCTCATTACCAATGAGAACTTAGTTGTTGAATGCTTGTCCAAAGATGTGTTTTTATACTACAACTGACTCTGTACTGAAACTTGTTCTAGATTTCTGACATGCATGAATGCTTTCACTAGTGCCATAAACGTATAGCCGAGCTTGAATTCAGAAAATTTTAATCTAAGAAACAAGATTTCAAAATGAATGACCACGGACTCAAAGATTAAACATTTCTCTACAAACTTGAAGATGAACACTTCAATTTACAATTAAAGTACAAAATCTCAAAGACGTTTTTGGAAATAAAAACAATGACATCATCCGTATCGCTCCTATCATTCTAAATTCACTTTTGTAGATTAGGGAAACTAAATGATCAGATTCAAAGTCGAGGCAATACGATTCGTGAATTAAAGGAGAAAATCTCTCGCTTAACAAAGAAGAATAGTGATACAGATCCCACTTTTGACCTTTAATCGCGTTTAGTTTCATCGAACACAGATTAAACGTGCAAACTCAATGCCCTTCACGATCATCAATGAACAGCTTTATGGGCAGAAAAGCAAAAGTTAAGCAGCATTATAATATATTGTATGATTCATTAAAATATCGCGTGCCAAAACCACTAACTATAACAACATCTATTGTTATCCTAGAAATTAAACAACCTTAATGGATCAACTTAAAGAGAATTCCAACTGTGTCACTATACCTGATTGTAAACCTAAGGTGCTGGCCCCTGGTAGATATCCTATAGATGTTGAACTAATTCCCCCTCGACTCAAGAAGAATCGGGAAGTGCATCTACACTATATCAAACGCCTTAAGGAAAATGTAGAAACCCTTCGTGAAATAGTAGAGGATGCTAAGGTAGAAAGACCATTGGATACCTCTCTCGTTTCAGCTTGCCGTTACACTAAACACTCTCAGGAGCTGTTAGAATATGTAATAGGCACGTGTCCTAAAGACTTTGGCCCTCACAACAAACAAAATGCCTCTACCAATTCACTTAGGAAAAAGGGAATTACTTTTGTTGAACCACATGAAACCTCGACTCATAACATACCACCACAAGTTGAGCACCAGAAAATAAATTCGACTAACGTTCTTGGAATTCCCTCTACAGGAGTAAAAGGTACCTCAGCAGCTAGCAGGTTAAAGCCTAAGAGCAATACAAAGAAAGATAGGACCCTGCCAGCTAAAAGTGCCTTGAAACAAGTAAAAGCCCATTCTAGGATGAATAAGTTGAATGAGAAACATAAGAATCGTGTTGATTCTAGTATTAGCTATGAGCGTACTGTAATTAATTTGAATTCTAATACTTCTTGCAAAACTTGTAACAAATACTTAATTTTTGTTAATCATGATCAATGTGTTGTTCGTTCTGAAATGTGTCGAAACAATCCATCTGCACAAAGTGTTGGGGTTAAGCAATTTAAGCAAGTTTGAAGGCCTCAGGGAAATTTTTTTACCCACCAATCGCCATCAGTGGCGAACCCGACTGGCAGAATAAAGATCGTTAGGAGATTAGTGGCCTTTAACTAGGAATACTCCACCTAAGGTCTTGCCTACAAAACAATGGAAGCCCACTGGTAGACTTCTCCCGTTAGGAAGACAGTGCCCTTTAGTTAGGTCTACTGCTTAAGAGTGACTGCTTGCCACTGATCTAGCAAAACTATTAGCCCCTGTTGCGTATTAAAGCTTGCTGCACTAACCAACCGTACCCCAATGCAATGGGAACCATGTAATCCATCGCCATTTTCGCAGTGTTTCAAATGCAGGTTTTTGTACAGATCGTTTCTCTGGGTAATTGGACTCAGGCTGCTCAAAACCTATGACTGGAGATACGCTCACCGGCTCAGGAATTTCTGAAAAAGTTTAATGGGACTGTTCGATTCGAATGACCCATTGGTGCAATTATGGATTTGGGATTATGTCATTGGTGACAGTGTAATTTCCAGGGTATACTATGTAGAAGGACTTGGACACAACCTTTTCTCTGTCGGTCAATTTTGTGATTCAGATCTTGAAGTTGCCTTCAGAAAGCACACATGCTTCGTCCGAGACTTAGATGGTGTCGACCTTATCAAAGGAAGTCGTGGTACGAACTTATACACCCATTTTCTGTTGAAGATATGAGGGACCTCTCCCATTTGCTTACAGTTCTAAAAGCCTCCAAGAACAAAATCCTGGTTATGGCAATCGTCGCCTGAAATCACTTAAAATTTGCACCTCACTGATCTAGCTCGTAAGATTCTAAATAGAAAAAAAAGGTTTACCTCGGTTGAAGTTTGAAAAGGATCATTTGTGTTCGGCTTGTCAACTTGGAAAGAGCAAGAAAGCTACCCACAAACCCACGACGATTAAACACCAATTACGGAAGTTTTACACACGCCTTCAACATGTGATTTAATGATGTGGAACCACTAAGAGTGCAAGTATAAATGGGAAGAAAATACATTTTGGTTATAGTCGGTGCTACTCCAATTTAAATGGTGAAGTTTTTGAATCCAAGTATGAAACCCCATTTTTGTAATCAATTGTTAAAACAACTACAAGTCGGATCTTAACAAAATTGTCACCGGTACGTGCAGACAGATAAAGGCACCGAATTTCGTCAATAAAAATTTAAACCATTTCTATAAAGCGTTGGCATTAACACCACGAGAAGAACCAATCCGAGAACTCCCCCAGCAGAATGGCGTTGTTGAACGAAGGAATCGCACTCTTGTTGAAGCAGCTCGGACAATTCTGATATTCTCCAAGGCTCCCTTGTTTCTTTGGGCAGAAGCTGTGGCTACTGCCTGTTACACCCAAAACCGATCCCTTATACACCACTCTTCACAACAAACCCCATATGAAACTAGTGCAGCTCATCGAATGTAACGTGAATAGCTTCCATTATTTGTCGGGTCCCGTTTAATGTAGATTCTTAACCCCTTCCATTTTGGTGCGTAACCAACAAAAAACCCAATATCTGCTTTTGCTTTTAATTTG
This sequence comes from Tanacetum coccineum, assembly GCA_026074375.1. Classification (NCBI taxonomy): domain Eukaryota; kingdom Viridiplantae; phylum Streptophyta; class Magnoliopsida; order Asterales; family Asteraceae; genus Tanacetum; species Tanacetum coccineum. The sequence continues at coordinate 4,970 of BQNB010067593.1, read as the reverse complement.
CCAAGATCTTCGCTGTCGTTTGTTGGGTAGCAGAGAGCCCTAAATATACGTAGAAAAGAGAGATCCGGTTTCTTGTCATGCACTAGTTCATATGGGGTTTTGTTGTGAAGAGTATGTATAAGGGATCGGTTTTGGGTGTAACAGGCAGTAGCCACAGCTTCTGCCCAAAGAAACAAGGGAGCCTTAGAGAATATCAGCATTGTTCGAGCAGCTTCAACAAGAGTGCAATTCCTTTGTTCAACAACGCCATTCTGCTGAGGAGTTCTCGGAACGGTCTTCTCGTGGGCAATGCTAACACTTTCATAGTAATCTGTCAAATTTTTATTAACGAATTCGGTGCCATTGTCAGTCCGCACGAACCGAACAGTTTTGTTGAGACCAACTTGAAGTTGTTTTAACAGATTGATTACAAAAACGGGAGTCTCATCCTTGGATCTCAAAAACTTCACCCATGTAAACCTGGAGTAGTCATCGACTATTACCAAAATGTATTTCTTCCCATTTATACTCTGCACTCTTAGCGGTCCACATAAATCCATGTGAAGGTTGTGTAAAACTTCTTTAATGGTGTTAATCTTCTTGGGTTTGTGGGTAGTTTTCCTGCTCTTTCCAAGTTGACATGCCGAACACAAATGATCTTTTTCAAACTTCAACCGAGTTAAACCTCTAACAAGATCTTTACGAGCTAGATCATTGAGAGTGCCAAAGTTTAAGTGATTCAGGTGACGATGCCATAACCAGGATTTATTCTTGGAGGCTTTAGACAATAAGCAAATGGGACGCGTGTGTAGAGCGCGAGCGCGCGATATCTTCAACAGAATCAACAGAAATGGTGTATAAGTTCATACCACGAATTCCTTTAATAAGGTCGACACCATCTAAGTCTCGGATGAAGCATGTGTGCTTTTTGAAGGCAACTTCAAGATCTGAATCACAAAATTGACCGACAGAGAAAATGTTATGTCCAAGTCCTTCTACATAGTATACCTTGGAAATTACACTGTCACCAATGACATAATCCCCATATCCCATAATTGCACCAAAATGGTCATTTTCAAATCGAACAGTCCCAATAAACTTTTTCATGAAATTCCTAAGCCTTAAGCGATCTCCAGTCATATGTTTTGAGCAGCCTGAGTCCAAATACCAGAGAACGATCTATACAACCTGCATTTGAACAAAGGCAAAAATGAAGATTTGAATACATTAGATCCCTAATTCCAGTTGGGGTCCGGTTGGTTAGTGCAAGCAAGATTATATGCTACAGAAATAACATTTTCCTGTGGATCAGCTAGCATACAGCCATTCTTAAGAGCAGTAGACCTAACTAAAGGGCGCTGTCTTTCTAACGGGAGAAGTCTACCAGTGGGCTTCCATTGTTTTATAGGCAAGACTTTAGGTAGAGTATTCCTAGTTAAAGGGCATTGATCTCCTAAAGGTAATAATCTGCCAGTGGGCCGCCATTGATGACCGATAGTGGTAAACACTTTCCTTGTGGCCTGCCAAACTGGCTTAACTTGCTTAACCCGCCAAACTTTAGTGGTAGGGGATTGCTTAAGAAACACCTCAGAACGCACAACACATTGATCATGATTAACAGAAATTAAGCATTTGTTACAAGTTTTGCAAGAAGTATTAGAATTCGAATTAATTATAGTACGCTTATAGCTAATACTCGAATCAACACGATTTTTTTGTTTCTCATTCGACTTATTCATCCTAGAATGGGCTTCTACTTGCTTCAAGGCACTTTTAGTTGGCAAGGTCCTATCTTTCTTTGTATTGCTCCTAGGCTTTGACCCGCTAGCTGCAGAAGCACCTTTTACTCATGTAGAGAGAATTCTACATGCATTAGGCAAATTTATTTTATGGTGCTCAACTTGTGTTGGTGTGTTATGAGTTAAGGTTTCACATGGTTCGACAAAAGTAACTGGGTTTTTCCTAAGTAAAGTGGTAGAGGCATTTTGTTTATCGCGAGGGTTGAAGTCTTTCAGACACGTGCCAATTACATGTTCTAACAGCTCCTGAGAGTGTTTAGTGTAACGGCAAGCAGAAGCAAGTGAGGTATCTAATGGTCTGTCCACCTTAGCTTCTTCCACTATTTCACGAAGGGTTTCTACACTTTCCTTAAGGTGTTTTATATAGTCTAGATGCACTTCTCGATTGTTTTTGAGGTGAGGTGGAATTGGTTCAACATCTATCGGATATCTACCAGGAGCGAGCACTTTAGGTTTACCATCAGATATAGTGACACATTTGGAGTTTTCTTTAAGTTGAGCCTTAAGGTTTTCAATTTCTGTTAACAAAGAGTTTTTCTGTTCAATAGTTTTGGCACACGTTATTTTAATTGAATCATACAATTCTTTATAATGATGCTTAACTTTTGCATTTTCTGCCCTAAAACGTTCATTGAGATCGTGAAGGGCATTGAGTTTTGCAGTTAACTCTTTGTTCTGAGAAACTAAGGCCTTAAGGTCAAAAAGAAGATCTTCATCACTATTTTTCTTTGTTAAGCGAGAAATTTTCTCCTTTAATTCATGAATCGTATTGCCTCGACTTTGAATCTGTTGAGTTAGTTGCCCGATCACAAACAGTGAGTCAAATGAGGGAGCATCCGAAGATGTCACTGGTTTTATGGTTCCAAAACGTTCTTTGAGATTTTGATATTTTAATTGTAAGTTGAAGTGCTCAACTTTAAGTTTGGAAAAATGTTTGATCAGTGAGTCGTGATCATCATTTTGAATCTTGTTTCTTAGATTAAATTTTTCAGATTCAAAGTTGGCAATACGTTTTTGAGCGGTAGTGAAAGGCATCATAAATGTCAGAAAATCTAGATACATTTAGCACAGAATCAATTGTAGTATAAAACACATCTTTGGACAAGCATTCAACAATTAAATTCTCATTTGCGATGAGAAGGTTTTTCCGTTCAATCTCACTACTCTTTAAATCAATCTCATTCTGGTCCACATCGTCTTCCAAATTTTCAAAAACAGCTTTCATTGCCCTAACTTCAGTGACAAGAGATTTTTTTAACTCCGTCAAAATGTTCTTTGAGTAGCTTGAAAAATGGAATAAACTCGGTTAAGTAACACCATTTTGTTTGTTCAAAACCCCTTTCCCCTTCAGTTATGCCCGTTGGTGTGATACGCTTTTTATAAGTTTTCTCAAAATCCTAAAATAGTTGAGTAATTACATATAAACCAATATTTACTTGACTTGTAGTTGGAAGCATTTGAGGGACCAGATGGACATGTGTATTTGGAGGATACACAGTCGCATGTGGTAGAACAGGCAGGGGTGGGGTATTTGCTTTTAGCTCTTCGGCCTTTCGTTTTTCCAGATCTAAGGACCAAAATACTTGATCAGGTGTTAGCTGAGTCTGAGGGGTGAATGTGGCCATAAAGTTTTCTTTTGAGTAATTAGGGGGTAAAATTTTAACCCTCTTTTCCACACATACATAGCCATTCATTTTCTCATGCATTTTAATTCTTGTATGCTCAACTAACTCTAGGTCCTCCTTAAATGAGGAAACAATTACAGGTACATGATGTGTCTTAAGAAGTTCTTCACCATCATATAGTGCCGGTTGGGCCTTTTTGGCCTGTTTGAGGTAAAAAGGGTTCTGGGCACCTATTGCTGTTTTAGTCTTTTGGTCATACACCTTTGTAGGATTTAGCATCATATGGACAGTTTGAATGGATTGATCTTGTGAGTGTAACTTATTCTCAAGTTTATCGTTTAGGTGTTTCAGATTGGAAAAATCAGTCAGGAATTTGTTTTCTTTCTGTTTAAACTCTTGTTTCAAAACAGTTACAGTTTCTTCAATTATCTTGTTGTTTTCCATAGTTGAATTAAGTTGCAACTTGACAGAATGAAGTTCCTTTTTAAGATTTTCTTCCGTTTTATTACGATTTTGAATAAGCATACGCATTTGATCATCCATTCTCTGTTCACGTTCAGTCAGTTCAAACTTAGCACGTTGTTCATAAATAGCAACTTGTTCCTTATATATCTTAAGTTCAGTGGCTATAGGGTCATGAGGAACGTACGCATCATTATTAAACAACACACATGCATCATTTAGAGCAGAAGATGCACAACTTGGTACAACAGAAACATTATTGACCGACAAATATTGTTCATATGGAATAACATTACTATTACCCATATCGATAGTAGTTGAGTCAATAACATTTGCCTGTTGTACTTCATTATAAATCTCATGCCTGTCCTGATTAGTAACACTATGATCAATAGCATTTTCCAGAATATGTACCTCAGATAAGGTTAATGCATTAGATGGACCAGCTTGTAGATTGGCTGGCTCGGCTGAAGACAAACTTGCCATGAATATAGACTAAGCAGTCGGTTCATCATCAACATCTAAATCGAAAGCGTCACATTCATATGCCTGAAAAATGTTGTCCTCATTCAGAGCTAAGTCTTGGACTGGTTGATTATCCATATCTGCATCAAAAGTGTTAGCCTGTTCACCAGCCAGAAAGAGTAGTTCTTCTTCATCCAGCACTGCACCATTCTCTTGAGCCTGCGTCAGTAGCATCTTGTCCTTGAAATAATCAGAATTCTATGGACGCTTCGGCTGAGTTTAGTTCCGTGCAATATGTCCAAGCCCATTACAGTTATAACACTTGATCAATTTTCCTTGACCTGCATTGGCATCCCCAGCTCTATTCTATGCTCCCCCATTACCTGCTGCACCATTCCCCCAAGCCAAATACCTCTGATTCTGATTCTGATTCTGTCGCCCTTGAAAATTTTGAACCATGATCCTTCCATCCTGAACTGTTGCTTGATTACGGGTGTTAGACGAGGTTCGAAATTGATTGTTTATCTGAGGAAGTGTTGCTCTGAAGGATTGGGCAATGAGTGCCATTTGTTTGGTAAGGTTGTCAAGTATTTCATCAGTTTGGGTGTGTCCAGAATCAATTTATGATGTTTCATGAAAT
>BQNB010067592.1:0-34149 GCA_026074375.1 Tanacetum coccineum | reverse complement strand
TTTGTCTTTCTTCTAGCAATTTTACCCGTTCTTTGTATCTTTCAAGCTTAGCAGATAAGGATTCATTGGCAATTAGATTGTCATTGTTGACTTTGTTACAGTTAGTTACTTGATTTGACAGTTATTCAAAGACAGATAATATTAAGGCATCTTGTTGTGCAGAAGAATTTGTATCCTGAACAGCTGCATTTTGTGATTCAATCAGATACTGAGAGTACAGAATGATATTACTATCACTATGTATCTCATTCTCTGGATGTTCCACAAAATGAGAAGGTTTAGAATATGGCATCTCTTGCATACTTTGATTTAGCATATCATTATTGGTATTGTCAGAGATTGGTACCTTAGAGAGAACATCTGATCCGTAACTAGACAAATTGGCCATAAGAACTTCTTTGGCTGCAGAGATCTTGTCACAGTCAGAATCATATGCATCCAAATCATCTGCTTGATAAGTTGCACTGTGTGTGATGACCGACTATGTAACTAGACCTTCTGCAATACCAGGATCTGCCAAGAATTCCAATTCTTCCTCATTCAGAACTTTACCATTTCCTTGAGCTTGAATGTAACACCCCCAAATCTGGGTAGCAGCGGAATGTTGAATATCCGAGGGCGTTACTTCATAGATCAATAGCACAAGATATGAGAACGACTACTAAACGTGTCGTTTTGAAAAGATATATTGGATTAACAAAATGCTTGTTCATTACATAAGCTCATGGTTTTAAATTGTTCGACAATATAAGTAAAGATTTCGTTTTATAACAAATGTTCCCAAGATGTAATACGCCCAAATCTTTAGTACTAACTCTTTCCCAAGAGTGACCCCCAATGTATGTGAGCACCTCGTGCCTTATTGACCTGAGAAAACATGCTTAAAATATCAACATAAAGTTGGTGAATTCATAGGTTTATGTAAATCAATAGTAGGACCGCAAGATTTCCAAGTGTATGATTAAGCAATAGATGCAAACATCATAAAAAGTAATTATGTTTTCCTAAGCTCATGACACTAAAGCTCGACATTTATGAATGCAATAAATTGCCAATAAATGCCTGTGAATGATGTTCTAACCCGCAACATCCCAAATCTGATTTGGTATACGTTTGTTGTCCGGCAACCCGGCACAGTGAGCGCTATTCACCCAAACGGGGATGTCAATCCCAAATAGATCTATTTATAACATTCGCGCTCATAATCTAGTAATTGACAGTTCATGATAAAGGGCTCAGTGGGTTATTGCTACTTAGGAAAACACGTAATCATAGTATAAAATGTACACTTGCGTCCAATTTGTAAAACAAAGCGTGTTCTCACCCCAAAGATGTAAATCATTTAAATAATTGTAAAAAATAGGGCTATGAACTCACCTTAGTAAATAGTCCTTTGAAAATGATAATTATATCCAAGTATGGCGAATGAATCACACCGTCAAATACCTAAGTAAATACGGCCAGTCTTAGTCTACAAGTTTAGGCTAACGACTCAATGCATAAACCATAATATATTTGTTAGTTTATATATATTGTTATCACTTGTGTGGTGGTGTACACGTTTATTGTATTCGTTTTCCTCGTTTGCTCTTAGGATGGTGTACGACTATAAACTTTTAAGTTTACAAGGTGTTTAAGTATTAATAATAAATACACCTATTTATCATTCGCGTGACTTTAGTTATATAAGTATCCGTATTATATCACGACTAGTCCGATACCATAAGTGTTTATTTAAATCACTTAATTATATAAAATACCCTTAGGTTTTCATTATTGGCAAAAACAGTCTTTATAGTTTAAAATAGAATATTTACCGTTTACACCCCTGAGTTTCCATATTGATACGTTTTATCCCTCTGTTTTATAAAAATTACATTTTAGGTTCTTATGAGTTCCAAATAGTCCCTTAAGTTCAGGAATGTCAAAAACATTATTATTAATACACTAGCAGTATTAACAATATGCTAGCAGTACTAACTCTGCTAGCAGTACTAACTTCTGCTAGCAGTACTAACTCTGCTAGCAGTACTAACTTCTGCTAGCAGTACTAACTTCTGCTAGCAGTACTATCTTTTTTGCTAGTAGTACTAACTTTGCTAACAGTATAACTTTCTTAAGCCTGGCTGCATTAACTTACTAATTTAGCACATATAATACAACCCAATAGTGAGTTACAAATTCAATAGAGTTTTGTTTGAGCTCGTGTTGGACACAAGAAAGTTCAGGAATGTCAAAAACAATATTATTAATACACTAGCAGTATTAACAATATGCTAGCAGTACTAACTCTGCTAGCAGTACTAACTTCTGCTAGCAGTACTAACTCTGCTAGCAGTACTAACTTTTGCTAGCAGTACTAACTCTGCTAGCAGTACTAACTTCCTGCTAACTTACTCGCATATCCGCCAAACAACCAAAGTTCGCATATACTATAGTGCACACATCTTTTATTGAGCAGAACGAGTTGTTAAGGTATTATGAATACGTGACATGAAAGGTTTCCGTTTCCAAACGAGTTATCAAACCTCTTCGTTAAATATTTTACTGAGCATGTCATATTTAAACATTAATGCCTATACATAAGAACTTGTTACGTGCTTATGGCTTTTGGTCACCACACAGGTCTTAAATATGTGTGTAATATTGTAAGATTTGACTGGTTGCGTCATGCTTGGAACGACCCATGTTTAGTGATTCGTCTGATATAGTATATATAAAATACTAGGCAAATCCAAACTCTTCACCCTTGACAAAGGGAAAAAGTCAAGACCTACTTAGAAATTAAATATATAAGAGAGAATCAATGATAAAAAGATTCCGGAAGAGATATTCCCGGGTCGTATGTCCCAACGAGGCTGCAATTGAAATTTATCCTGGTTTGATGAGAAATTGAATGATGGAAACACTAATGTAATTAAAACTAAAGTTAATTAAATAAAACCTAATTTAATCTACCTGGAGAAATCGATAATAGGAAATGGGGATCTTAAAAACTACGGGATACAAAATTAGTTATAGGGAAATCCTAAAATTAAATCTAAACTAAAATACGGGGAACAGAAAAAGGTATCGGGAAACCTAAATATTAAAAATTAAGAAAAATAAATGCTAAATTAAATTAAAAATCAAAATTAAATTCTAATTAACTTAATTTGAAAAATAAAGAAAACTAGAACTAAAACGGAGGTCGTTTGAATGTAAAACGAAAAGAAACGGTAAAACGCACCCGGTAAAACGGGTCTAAGACTGAAATTTAAGAAAAATTAAGCCTATATTAAATTTTATATTTTTCCAAACACTAAATGACAAAAGAAAATTTTATAAAAAAGAAAAATATTTTTTTATTAATTTTTGGATTTTTTATGAATTTTTAAAGATTAAAAACTAATTAAAACTAAGAAAATAGAAAAAGACAAAAAATAAAAGTTATAAAAATTCTGAAAAAATAAAATTAAATAAAGAAAAAGTTAACAATTCTAAAAATATAAAAATGCCCAAATTTTACTGATTAAATTGAAAGTAATTAAACTAATTAATTTTAAACCTAATTTATATTAATTAAATTAAATAAACTAACTGTGGTTAACTAAAAGGACTAACAGTGAAAAGGACACAAGGACAAACGGGGTAACAGGCTAACTAACCACAGGGACTAACAGTTATAACTATGAAAGATAAAATTACACAAATGGTCCCTGAAGTGGACCCCGACTGCAAGGTGGGTCCAAAGTGCTTATTATCAAAAAGCCAAAGAAGCAAACCTGTTGAGGGGCTTGAGGGGAGTAACTTTTGTAAAAGCACTTATGCTTTTTACTGGCTTAATAAGCTAGAAAAGTGAGCTTATGGGCTGACAGAAACTAAATAAGCTTATGGGCTTATTTTTCTTTTCTTTTTAGGGATTTAAGCTGCAAAATAAGCTACAAAACTATGGGGGACAGTTAATAGGCTAGGGGAGTCCTAAATAAGCTAAGGCAACCTAGAATAAGCCCTAAAATAAGCTAGAAATGATTTAAGCTATATGACAGTTTTATATAAAAGAGAGAAATAATGGACTTTAAGGGCTAAAATAAGCTGACTAAATAAGCTAGCTAATTGAAATAAGCTGCTAAACCTAATAAGCCTACCTATAAGCTATGTAAATAAGCAATAAAAACATGAGGCCTAATATAAAATAAGCTAGAAAAGATGGGCTTAAACCTGGTGCTCAGCACCAGGGGAGGTCAAGAACAGTGGCCAAGGGGCTTTTTTGGCTTATGAAAATAAGCTCTTATGAGCTTTTTAGCCAAAACAAAGTACAAACAGATTGAAAGGGGTGGTAAATAAGCTTATATTCAAAATATGAGAGCTTAAGGCTTGGTTAAAGCTGCTGATAATGTGGCTAGAAAATGGGTACTTTCACAAACACACATGCATACATACACACTTGTTACTTGGTCAAATTAAAAGAGACAGAACAAAGGGTTGGTTTAAAGGGCTAGAAACAACAACTACAAGCACATCAATGGTGTGTTTAAGCTGCCAAAGCAGCTTGAGTGGTTTAACTTGAATTTGCTTATTCAAATTTTTGACAGAAACCAAAAGACATTTAAAAACTTATTTTAAAACTAAAGGTGGTAATTTTAATGGCTTAATTAACCCTACACACTCAGCCAAAGTTGGCTGAGTGAGCTTGACCCATGCAAAACCCAAACTGACCCATTTTAACACTAAACCAAACACCCCTTTAATTTATAAAGAAGGTTTTTTAACTGTTTTTTATAGGTTATTAAGCTGAGAAAGGGATCACAAATGAGTTTTAATAACTTTAAACATATGTTTAAACAACTTAAACAGAATTAAACAACTAACATTAAACTTTAAATTTCGACAATGGTGATTTTCACAAACTTCTTAACTTTTATTAAACTGAAAAGTATTACAATATTAGCTTAAAAAACAACTGAGTTATACTTAAACAATTAAAGGAAAGACTTGGAATTTAAAGTTAAGCTAAAAAAACATAAAAATGGTGTGTTGTAGTCGGCTTGCTCTTGGCTCTTTTATACTAGCCCTCTTCCTTCTCTTTGTGTTGGGATGAGCTGGTTGTAAGAGTACAACACTCTTGATGCAATCCTAACCCTTCTTTTTGGCTTTTCTTCATCTCACCATTGATGGGTTGCTTCGGGTTGTGTGTTTTGACAGGGTAGAGGGTTATAGGGTTGGGGTTGAGTGGGGAAAGGTGAGGGTGAGCTGTGGGAGGTACTTGAGAGGTGGTTTGGGGCTTAAACTGTGGGGAAGTGGTGGTTTGGGGTTTGGCGGGAAATGGTGTTGGTACAGTTATGGTTGCCTGGTTTAAAAGATAAGTATGGGGAAGAGGCAAGTTTAGTCCTCCATCTCTTTCTCTCTTTCTATTTCTTTTTAAAGCCTAAGTTTAGTTATAAACATGTTTTAGAAATTGGCAGCTTAAGTCCCTCCGTTTTTATAACAAAAGAAACAAAGAAAGGTTTAGTTAATTACAATTTCAGTCCCTGCTGTTTATTAACTAAAGAAATAAAGAAAGTTTTGGAAAGTTGCAATTTCAGCCCTTGTTTTCTTTAAACCATTTTTCTTTTATAAAATAACTTTCAAAATTGGCAATTTAAGCCCCTAAAGTTTTATAAAAAAGGATTTTGGGCTTTTGTTGGGCTTGGGTTTGTGTTGGGCCCATTGGGCTTGTATTGGGCCCACTGGGTTTGGGTTTGGGCCCAATAAGGTACAGGGTTGGTTATTGGGCTTTTTCAAGCCCAATAAGGTTATGAAGTGGGTTTTGTGTGTACAATGGCTGAGATTGGCTGTAACTGGGCTAGGATTGGGCCTTCAAAGTCTTCACAGTCTTTGTCAATTGCACACAAATGGGCTGTTGTAATTGATTGAGGGCCCATTTGGTCTTCACAGTCTTCATAAATATACTATTGGGCTTTCCCGGCCCATCAGATGGGTTAAGATTGCATCTATCTGGCTGGATCTACATGTATGCCTCTCTGCATGGGAAACCCCCCCGTTTTGGGACTTAGGATATTTAAAAAATTGTAACCTTCGGAATCCAAAATTCACAGTTTGAAAACTTAGCATACTACTGCTCTTCCTTTAACCAAATTCCAAATTTCCTTAAGATGTTCTTCGTGCTCTTTCTCGTTCTTTGAATAAATCACTATGTCATCAATAAAGACGATTATGAACTTATCCAAGTAAGGCTTGCACACTCGGTTCATGAGGTCCATGAATGCCGCAGGTGCGTTTGTTAGTCCGAATGGCATAACCTAGAACTCGTAATGACCATACCGAGTTCGGAATGCCGTCTTTGGAATGTCTTGCTCTCGTACTCTAAGCTGGTGATATCCCGATCTCAGATCTATCTTCGAATAAATACTGGATCCTTGGAGTTGATCAAATAAATCGTCATCCGCGGATTGATAACTATTCTTTACTGTCATTATTAACTCACGTAGCTTTGAATGTACATCTTGAACGATCTCATCCTTCGTTTTGACAAATAAGACCGGGGCTCCCCACAGTGAGGAACTAGGCCTTATGAATCCCTTGTCAGAAAGTTCTTGTAATTGTTATGATAATTCCTTCATTTCGAATGGAGCCAATCGATACGGTGCTCGAGTTACGGGTGCGGCTCCTGGAATTAAGTTGATTTGTAATTCCACTGGTCGAGCCGGAGGAAGACCTGGCAAGTCCTCGGTAAATACTTCAGGAAAATCTCGGATGATTGTACGTCCTTTATTTGTTTCATCAGACTTGTCCCTCCTCTTTCTTGCGATATTGTACCAAAAAGACTGGCATCCTTTTTGCATGTACTCTCAAGCTTTTGAACATGAGTAACTGTCCACCGGATTCTCACTCCATAGGCTACTTTTGTTTACCACAAAAAGTCAAAGTTTCATTCCCATAGGAACTTGCATAATTTCTCATCCACACGATTCACGGCGTGCATCTTTTCTTAACCAGTCCATACCGATAATGACATCGAAAACCAGTTTCCCACGTGCATTAAGATTCTATGTTAACGGATGGTCCTAAGAAAATTTAAAGTGCAACCTTCGTATAATAGTGTCTATCCCTACTAATTTCCCATCAGCTAATTCGATATCATAACAATTTTCTAACGGAGTTGGGGTGATGTTAATCAAGGAACTAAATGCAATGGATATAAAGCTTCTATCGGCACCAGTGTCGAATAAGATAGATGCAATATTGTATTTAGAGAAGTAACCCTGACGACATTGCATCAGGTTTCCCGCGCATTTCCCTCGTTTCTTGCATTCCTAACTGCGAGAACCACACCTTGCATTCCCAGTCCTCCATCTTTATTCTTCAGCTTAGGACAATCTCTCTTGAAATGCCCTGGTGCTCCACACTCAAAACAACCATTTCCTTTGGGAGCTGCCCCATTGCCCTTCTGAGTATTAGCAACATTTATGTTACCAGTACTCCTGCAATCGCGAGCAAAGTGCCCTATCTTGTTGCACTTGTGGCACCTCTGGTGCACAGGCCATTGTGGTGAAGATGGCACTTGGTGCATTTGGGCAAAGATCCCCTATACGGCTTCTTTTCTCTTGTCCTCATAGTGTAGACCCTTGGCGAAAAAAAAAAAGAAAAAAAAAAAAAAAAAAAAAAAAAATTAAAAAAAAAAATAACATTCTGCCTCTTGAAGGGTTTGGCTGTTGGTGAAGCATGGTTTTTTTCGGGATGAATCATCACCTTCCGCTTGTTGTCAGGTTAGCCTTTCGCGTAGTCGGGAGTTTTCTGATCCATCCAAGTCATTGGCCAACTCAATAATCTCATCTAACGTCTTGGGTCTGGCAGACTTGACGTTCCCATAAACGTTGTCAGAATCCCTGTGTTACCTTTGTCCAACCTTCTCGGTTTTCGTTGGCAACAAACTTGTACATATCAGGGTTAACCTCTTGGAACCTTCAGTGATGCTGGAACATCTTTCCCTTGACCTTAGGCTCCACATCTTCAATTTCTTAATTTCTTGATTTCACCCTGCGGACAATCTTTTCGTCATCTTTTTCTTGTGTACTTCCAAGTCATTGTATATGCCTCAGGACCTACGTTCTTATCTGACCATCCACCAAGTCAAAGCAGCATCCTAACAAGTATGTTGGCAAACTTACTTGATTCTCTATAGCAAAACACTGATTTTGAAAACCGACTCCATCTTATCAATCCACCGAGATAAACCGACCACGCGCTTCATCCCCCGTTGAAATCAAAGGTTGACACTTCATGAAGTCAGCGTAAAAACAAGGGTGCGCAGTTTGCACGTTCCTTTGTATCCCGTGCGAACTTGCTTCCATCTCCATTGGTGGAGTTTCACAAAAGAGCTTGGTCAATCATTGCTTGGATGGATTATGGAGTTAGGTTTTTGGGTTGGTGTTGTCCAACCGGGGTATATGTCCTCTTTGTTCGTAGGTGCCATGATTTGTCTAGATCACAAAAGATAAAATATGAGGTTATATGACAGAATATAATAATGTATAGATGAGATATCAACACAAGAGAGGTATATAGTATAACATAACACATCCATTTCATTCATAACTTTGAAAATTTTACATGAAATAGTTGTTGGAGTACACATAATACAATACAAAAAGAGCTAGCTATGCTACAGGGAAAACCCTAATACTTAACATTCCTGTACAATGACCTAGCAAGATACAATACATAAATCACTAGATGTACTTCAGCATCCCCAGAAGCATCCTGGTGATCGGGAACTACCTCTGTCCTGCTGTCTCCTCATCCTCTGCGCTCTCGCATGCTAACAACTCAGTCTGCATGCTGGCTCATCCTCTCCCACAAATCTCTATACTAGAGAGTCTCTACCATCTGGTCCCTGACCCATGGTCAGTCTCTCGAAGCCTTGCAAACTCAGCCTACCTGCATCTGAAAGCGAGTCTCCAGTCCTAATGGTTTGTCTGAAATGAGAGTACTCTATAGCTGTACTGTGGCTTATGTGCCCCCTGGAGGGGGTCTTGTGTGCAATACACATGAACACGAGGTGTCTTAAAGTCTCCTGATGATCGCCTGACCTCAATCCTTATCGAGTAAGCCCAAGCCTCTCAGAACATAGCCTCCTCCTCCACCATCCATATTGTCTCCTGGAGAGTCATCCTATCCCCCATAAGTAAATCGACCCGCTGCGAGTCCATATCGACTCGCTGTGATATACGAGACCTACTATCCTGAGCATCCTCTAGTAAAGCATACAAGTCCTGTGTATCATGCTCATGGAGCTCAGCAAGCTCTGTGACACTAGTATTGACCTCTCCTAAGTCACCGGTGCTATCTCAGGCACTGCCTCTGCTAGATCTACCCAAGTATCCCTAATACCGTACCCAACATCTCTAATCCCCTGTTGTCTCTCCTCAGCATCTACCATGCTGACAAACCCATAATCTATCACTTGACCTCTGGTAAGTTCTGATGCATGGAACGCTCTCCAACCTCATATCTGAGCCTAAGTGACAAATTAACCGCTCTGCAGGAGCTGCTCAGACTCAGGAATGTCATCCCTATGGTCAACAGGTGGTAGTATGTATAGGGATGGTGGTAGTGGTGGTAGTGGAGGTGATGGTAATGCGGTAGTAACTGCATCGATGAAGGCTTGAGTGGATGATATCCTAAGTGTTTGGATTTGGGTTGGACACCCAGATGATGGTTGTAAAGGTGGTGAATGTGCAGGTGGGGCCATGGCACCGTAGCAGGCCTCCCCTACTGAGGGGTGATAGGCGATAGGTGATGTGAAAGAGTAGTAGTGGCTAGAAGTCTCTCGACCTCTGCCTCTGGTTGGAAGGATATGGAAGTCTGAGGTGCAGACGGTAAATCCTAGCCCCAATAGTGATGTTCAGGGGGTAAAGGTGTGGTGTAACAGGCTCTGTTCCCTCAGGTGGGAAAACAGGCTCATCAACAGGTATAACAATAGTAGAGTCAGTCGGAGCGAAGTGCTCATCCTCCTCCTCCTCCTCCTCATCCTCATCCTCACCATCAGCGTCATCCCCAGATGAATTGCCGTCATTCATAATCTCCATCATCTCCACCTCCCAGAGGATAGTCAACCAGACCACCTCTGTCTCATCATCCTAGTATCCTCTGGATCCTCCTTGGATCCGACTCAGTAACATAGCCGGGTGACCAGCAGTAGGTGAATCAACAAGAAGATTTGCTTGCTCCTCTCCGAGAACGCTTATCATCCTTCAATGGTATATACTTAGGGTATATAGGTCTGGCAACTATCAGATCATGTGCATGTACGAACAAGCTCACGCTGCTGAGGATGACATAGAAGTTTTCTCTACCGAACCCGGTTTTGATTGGATTTTTGCACATAACTTCCTGACATGACTTCAAAAACTTTCTTCATACGCTTCTGGTCATCACGAAGTTTCTGAATTAGCTGCATGTCTTGAGAATGCTTCATATTCTTGCACTTCTGGTCATGTCGAAGTTTATCAGAATCTGCATCTCATTTGTCATCCTTGAAGTTCTCTTATCCGAATACTTCGACTTTGATATGAATTATGCTCCGAATTTCTTTAGAACACTTCATATTCTTGCACTTCTGGTCATGTCGAAGTTTATCAGAATCTGCATCTCATTTGTCATCCTTGAAGTTCTCTTATCCGAATACTTCGGCTTTGATATGAATTATGCTCCGAACTTCTTCAGCTCCCTCCCAAACAGACACCCCTTAGACTGATAAGAATTAATACATCGATCTTAAGGGAGGGATGATATCATCAACATCGTCTCACTTAGGAAGCATCCCAGTCTTGATTGAATTCCGCCCAAAGTACACATTTTATCCCTTTACCGAAGTCGAAACCGTGACACCAAAGTAACAAGTTGAAGCACTAATCATCTCTGCGGACTAACCTCCGGCATATTTTATAAAGCCCGATCAAGTGAACTTGTTGTGCGTCCTTGATGTGAACATTTCTCCCTCCAGGAAAGTGCAGATATGAATTGCTACACCAAAGTCAATTAAGTCCCGAGTGTACGCAATTTTCCCTCTATGTAGTCGAGACGGTAACATCAAAACGGTAACATAAAAAATCAACTAAGTACCGGATGTACACATTTCTCCCTCCAGGATGATGACTAACTGAGGAATCATCCTACACATGTGTACATCTTATGCCAACTGGAACTGCTTACTTAGCTTCATAGCCCGTGATTGCATAAGCAATGCTCTGTGAGAAGATGTCGGTACTCTCTTTACAATTCTCTCTTGATCAACCCAAACTAAATCCCCTTATCTATTCTGTAGGCTAATACTGATGACCACTGATGGAGACAACCCGATGAAACGAACCCGAGAATGAAGTAAAATCCCCGACTTGTGACTTAATCTTGTACTATCCGCGTGATGAAGAACGGTGCAGAGGCAAATCTCTAAGTACCATATACTCACCCAAAAGTATATAAAAAATACAACACCTCTTGAAAAACTCCTCAACTACGTGAGACACTGAGTACTACAATGTAACTCCTTAAAGTGATAGCTATAACCCGTGAGTACTACAATGTAACTCCTTACATCGAGTATAACTAGATACACCAAGTCTTCATCACAAACCGTATATGCCTGAACAAGTCATCTTCGTTGACGAAAAACAAAGACGAAATAAGTACACTCCCCGTGAAATACTACTTCAATCCCAAATATGCATTATCGTAAAAAACCCCGTGGTCATTAAAAATCAATAATAGCCTTTGTGAATGAAGGTGAATTTTGATAAGGATCGTTTCAGTGTAATGTATTGTGTTTGTTGTGTTGGTGAAATCAATTAAAGTTCACGGGATTTTACAATTCTATGACTTAAACCGTAAAACGAATCGACATTTACTGGATTTTACTAAATCAAGAAAAAAACTGTGAATGATTTGATTCGGAATCAGCGGCGAAAAATTCCAAAAAACTGAAAAGTGTCAATAAATCATAGAAAACGATGTTTTTGGCCTTCGAAAAATCCTTAACCAGCTAAAGGGTGGTTACAGCGTGATCCGTCTCGTTTTTCTCTTCGATTTGAGAGGTCACGGGCCTAAAACGGACTTACGGATCAAAAGTTATGGCTGTTTTACTGAAACCCTTTTCGTCACACAAGTTTTCTAAAAAAAAATTTCGTTCGGTCCAAAAAAAATTTGCTCGTTCGATTCCACTCGTTCGATTCCGCTCGTTCGGTTCCGCTCGTTCGGTTCCGCTCGTTCGATTCCGCTCGTTCGAGTCCGCTTGTTCGAGTCCGCTCGTTCGAGCCAAACTAAAATCACTCGATCGATCCTTGAAGTGAGATCTAGTTCGGTCCTTGAAGCACGATTTAGTTGTCCTTGCGTTTTTCTTAGCCACGCACAACAAAGCCACGACTAAAAGCTTATATGCCAAGACACCAAATCGAACCCCTTTGCTTAATAAAAAACGAAATCACTAACACAACACACTCGAATACAGTACACCCCCGGTTAGCTCTTGATACCAATTGACAAGGATAAAAAACACCTTTCGGGAGGTCTTAGTTGATCAAAATACATTAGATGAAACATTATTAGTTTTAGTGAGAGAAAGTAAAGAGAGAGGATGAACACCAAAAGATGGAATATTAGATTAATGAAAAAGAACAAAATGAACACCCACCCCCTCATGGAGAGCCATGAGGGGTATTTATACTAAAAGAAAAAGCTAACTATTCCTAGTTAACATAAAAGATCCCTGCGTGACACGCAGTGTCCAAAACTACTCCAATTCACGTGTAAGACGCCAGCTTCACTAAAAGTGAGGCTAACAGAGAAGGTTTAAAACTTAAAGCCTATGAAATTTTAGTTGTCAAAGAGAAACACGATGAGTTAGTCAAACAGATTCTTTTAACAAAGTATTCCTTGAGAATATCTTTGACGATCTACTTGAATACTCCAGCTTTATTTCTTCAGCTTGTAGACGAACAAAAATGTTTGAGGATGACATAGAAGTTTTCTCTACCGAACCCGGTTTTTGATTGGATTTTGCACATAACTACCTGACATGACCTCCAAAAACTTTCTTCATACACGTTCTGTCATACTAAGTTTCATCTGAATTAGAGCATGTCTTGAGAATGCTTCATATTCTTGCACTTCGCATGTCGCAGTAATCAGACACTGCATCTCATTGTCATCCTTAGAAGTTCTCTTATTCCAAATACATCGCTTTGATATGAATTATCTCTGAACTTCTTCAGCTAGTCCCCTCCCAAACAGACACCACTACTCTTGACTAGATAAGAATAGTACAAACAATAAATACCAGATCTTAAGGGAGGGATAGATATCAACAACATCGTCTCATTTAGGAATCAATCCCCAGTCTTGATTGAATCAGCCCAAAGTAACATTTTATCATCCCTTTACTGAGTCGAACCGTGACACCAAAGTAACAAGTTGAAGCACTAATCATCTCTGCGGACTAATCTCCCTGTCATATTTAATAAGCCCGATCAAGTGAGACTATGTTTGCGCGATCCTTGATGTGGAACATTTCTTTTCACCCTCCAGGAAGTGCAGAAATGAAGTGCTAACACCAAGACAATTAAGTCTAGTGTAACGCAATTTCCCTCTATGTAGTCGAGGAATGGAACATCAAAACGGTAACATAAAAAAACAACTAAGTACCCCGGGATGTAACACAATTCTCCCTCTCAGGGGATGATGACCTAACCGAGGAATCATCCTACACATGTGTACATCATATGCAACTGGAACTGCTTACTTAGCTTCATAGCCCGTGATTGCATAAGCAATACTCTGTGAGAAGATGTCGGTACTCTCTTTACAATTCTCTCTTGATCAACCCAAACTAAATCCCCTTATCTATTATGTGGCTAATACTGATGACCACTGATGGAGACAACCCGATGAAACGAACCCGAGAATGAAGCAAAATCCTCGACTTGTGACTTAATCTTGTACTATCCTCGTGATGAAGACGTGCAGAGGCAAATCTTAAGTACCTAAATACTCACCCAAAAGTATATAAAAAATACAACACCCTCTTGAAAACTCCTCAACTAACTGTGAGACCACTGATTACTACAATGTAACTAACCTTTAAGTGATTATGATATAACCCGTGATTTACAATGTTAACTCCTTTACATCGAGTATAGCTAGATATATCAATCTTCATCACAAACCGTAATGCCGACAACAAGTCACTTCGTTGACAAAAAACACAGACGAATAAGTACACATCCTCAAGAATACTACTTCAATCCCAGATAAATAACATCGACAATACTCCGTCGGTCAAAAATCAAATTCAATACTAGCCATTATGAATGAGAGTGAATTTTGATAAAGGATCGTTTTAGTGTAAATGTATTTGTTTTGCTTTGTGTTGGTGAAATCATTTTAACGTTCACGTGACTTTACAATTTCTATAATGAAAACTTTAACCATAAAAACGAATTCGACATTCTACCGGGTGGTGATTTCCATAAATGCAAGAAGAAACCGTTGAGTGTGTTTTGATCCGGAGGGGAATCAGCTGGCTATAAGAATTCCGGAGAAAAAAGAAACCGGAAAAAAAGTTCAATTATCTCATGAGAAAACGATGTTTTTTGGGCTTCGAAAAATCGCGATGAGAGCCTACCTTTGGATGGTTACCAGACATGCCGTGATCCGGCTCGTTATTCTTCTTCATTTGAGAGGTCACGGCCTAAAAACGGACTTACGGATCAAAAGTTATGGCTGTTTTACTGAAACCCTTTTCGTCACACAAATTTTCTAAAAAAAAAATTCGTTCTTGACAGATCGGGGGGATGTGTCCGAAAAAATGCTCGTGATCGATCCCACTCGTTCGTGATCCCCGCCTTCGAACCCGCCTGTTCGAACCTCTCGCCTCCGACGCTAACGTCGAACCCGCTCGTCGAACCTCTCGTTCGAAATTCGCCTTAAGGAGTGGGACTGACGCGTTCGCGTGAAATGGAGTAAGGGGGGAGGGGGGGGGGGTACTGGAACAAGAAAATCAGTGTGTCTACAACCCTCTTCGTTCGAACCCGCATCTATCGAGGACCTCATCGTTTCGAACTGCTCGTTCGAACCGCTCGTTGTCGAACCCGCTCCGTGTTCGAACCGGCATCGATCGAACCCGCTCGATTCGAAACCCTCTCTTCGAAACCGTTACGTTCTAACACCCGCGTCAGTTCGAACCCGCTCGTTCGAACCTCTCGTTCGAACCGCTCGTTCGAACCGCTCGATCGAGTCCGCTAGTTCGATCCAAACAAAGAAACACTCGATCGGTCCAACGAAAAACCACTCGTTCGATTCACTCTTGTTCGGACCTTGCGTTTAAAGCTTATAACCAAGAAATGACGCCGAACAATGAGCACAAAAAAACGAATCACTAACCACAAAACACTCGAATACAATACACACCCGGTTAGCTCTGATACCAATTGACAAGATAATAACTACCATTTCCGGGAGTTCTGGTTGATCAAAATAAACTAGATGGATCATTGTGTAGTTTTAGTGAGAGAAAGTAGAGAGAGGGGATGAACACAAAAAGATGAAAGATTATATTAAGGAAAAAAGAAAAATGAACATCCACCACCCACTCATGGAGAGCCATGATGGTATTTCATAACAAAAAAAAAGAAAAGCTAACTATTCCTAGTAAACATAAAAGACCCCTGCGTAAACAACGCAGTGTCCCAAAACAATCCAATTCACAGAGTATGACGCCAGCATCACTAAAAGTTATGCTAACACAACAGACCCTAACAACAATTCCTATTATTTGAAACGAAAGAAAATACCAAGAACCATTTACTCAAATAAAAATCAAACGAACTTGTACAAGAAAAATCATGCAAGACGTTACGTACCCAAAAGAAGACGTAAGGTCTTATACAATAATAACGACCAACAGAGAAAACATAAAAACATCGATACTAACACTTCGCCAACGGGTTACAAAAACCAAGGGATATACAAAGAAAGGAGTAATGATGCACACTAATATGTTAGGAACAATTAGTGCTTAAAAGAAACCTTTTGAATACTCATACGAGTTATCAATGCAATGAAAAACTAATGAAAAGCGCACCTATAACGAAAGAGCAGATTCCAACGATTGATAGTCTATAAGTCAAACAATCGAGCAATGAGCAACCAAAATAATAATATAATACTAGGCAAGGTTGTTAAGATCCTGATCCTGATCTTAGGATCTTACGATTTTATGATACTGTAAAGCAAAAATGACCCAGATCCTACATAGGATCTTTGCATGCTTAAGATCTTATAGGATCCTGCTCTTAGAGCATAGGATCATAAGATCTACCCCCGCTCACGATCTTACTTTGTCGTCGAACCACAAACTCAAAAACTACAATTTATGGGTATGTGTTCTAATAATTTTCAAAAGCAACAAGTTAAACTTCTTAACATTTTATAACTATAAATTTACGATAATATTTCTATTCTAAATCAAACATCATATAATTTTGTGTTTATGATATATAATATTTTGTAGATTTGTATAATATTACAAAGACTATTAAGAAAATGATACTATAGTGGATCTTACGATCCCGATCCGGCCTTACGATCCCGATCTTACAAAGACAAAAATGATATTGGGTAGGATCCCGATCTTGAAAACCTTGATAGTAGGTATCCGCAAATACTAGATAGAAGAGAAACTTACTATCTATACAACTCAATTTAACATATCCTCTAATTAGGGTAAGAGAATAATTCTCTACCCACACCACCATCTTTATCATGAATACACATATAAAAAAATACATTACACTACCACCTTACAACCAAACATAAATAAATGCAATCATGGTCACAAGTCTACGTGTGTGATGCCTTTATAATTATATTGGACACCATAATATAGAGTCCAATATAAAACGTCATCCTTTTCACAAGTTGTACTTACTTCCAAGACAACCCAATTTCAATCATAATTCACATATAAGCACATATACCACATTGCACATCTTAAACCACTCCAACTTTACCACAATGAATGATGATCTCCCATCAACATACACTTACTTATATCAAAATAAAATCAAAACGACATAAAGGAACGAAAGTCTCGCAACAATTCCCAAAATACAAAATATCCAAAAGAAATAATCAATAACAACATGACGAAGTAAAGAACGAGATAAACTTATGCTGGGCCTCGCTTGGGTTTGACTTTGCCTTCGCAAGAATCACCCGACTAAGATAGGCCCACCGCTTGGTCCCAGTCCTATTACCGCATCCGCAAACATCAACTATCCTACCTCTCCCTTCGGTTCCACAAGAGCTCCTTATAACGCTTAAGTCCAGTTGGGAAGACGGTTCCCCAACTAGACTTCTTACGGGTGAGGGAAAAAGATAGCTAAAATACTAAGAAAGTAATACATATCATATCAGATAATGGTAGGCAAAATAACTAAAATGACAACTTAGCAAAATACGGGATATATAAGCATCAAAATGAGGGGAAAGCAATAGCAGTTATAGCCATTAAACACTTAAGCCCTAAATGCATACTACATGAAGGACCTCTAGGTAAAGTTTAAGGCTCCAACCACCTGCATTTTCATATACCCATTGGCTTTGATACCAATCTGTCATACCCCGCCAAGGCGGAAACGCGAGGCGCGACGAGAAAGGGAATCATCACAACACATTGGCGTCTATATAGAGAAACTAAAACATGCATAAAATACAAGGTATAAACACGCAGTGTCATGAAAATCACATAACGCATATCAGTCACATAAAAGTCCATGCATTTACACTAACACAAAATCATATCAATTTAAAACTCATTTCAACATTTGCATCATTTCCATCCTAAGTTTAAAACAATGTAAATAGTGGGACAAAGGTAAATCACCTAATGCTCAAAACCACAGCTTCCCAATTACTATCACACAACTATAACAAACAAATAAACACGTTACAGAACGCCGACCAAGCTAAAAGCTCTATCCATGTAGCACACTTATGATGAAATGTCTAAGGGTTTTATAAACCTTCATGGTCACCAACCACTCCGACAAACCCAATGCCCAACCTTAACCACCTCATTAACACATTACACTAGTTATCTATAATTTATTTAGAAATGCAAAATTTTAATGTATCTTTACTAACTTAAAAACCTTACTTGCTAACCTTCATAAATTATACCAAAAATCACCTAAGTTCATTTATGAGTTTACTAACTACTTTGTGATTCTCAAGTACTCATTACATGTGTAACTATCCCAAATAAAATCCAACTTCAAAACTATCCCAATTCGGATCTGATTGCACACTAAAATGTATGGACCAAATTACCATACTTAGACACACAATCAGAAGCTATCATTCTAGAGTTTCTTTATATACATATTAAACCTAATCACTGTAGATTGGCTATCCTTAATTCAGACCCGTATTTACTGTTTTGACAACTTTTAGTGTAATGAATATTTAAATGACTTCCCGAACTCAAAACAACTTGAGGCGAGATTTTTTGAAAAATAGATTCCTTGGGCTACTGTTTAGACACCAAAAACACCCTAAAAATCGTTACCATCGTGGATATATCATCTCATTAACACAACCCTAATTCTGCAAAAGCCTAAATCAAGATCTAACACAAATTGAAATGCACCGTTTGCATAATCATGCTTCTAAATTATCCCTAAACTCAATATGATCATAAAAATCTATATACTTACTGAATTTTTATAAACCCTAAGATCCATCACATTACATGTTACTTGAATGCAAGAATTAAACTAGGTTAAGGATACATACCTCTTGATTACTAGCTCCTAACACAAACCTTAGCAAAACCTTGGATCAAATTCTTGTTCTCCTTGTTCTTAAGGATGGAAGTCGACTCAAAAGGGATATGGGGGCTGAATGAGTCATTTTTAAGCTTATGGATCCCTTATCTAACTAACTAGAATCATAATCCTAGTCAAACTCCTAAGATAAGGCCCAAAATCTCTTTTCTTTTCTTTTTCCTTTCTTGGGCCGATTTCTACATATACATACATATATTTATTTTATTTTTTTCTTTAATTATTAATTAACTAATTATCTTCATTACCTTAAGTTTTCATAAAAACCTAAGCTAATTTGGGTAAACCTTTTTACATAAACGCTACTTACTAAACTTTCTAAAAATAACTTTTCATTTCAAATTTCACTTTCTATTTTTAGAAAGTCTACTATAAATATCCAAATTTCACTCACTTCACTTAATTCCAACATGATACATTTCTCATAAACGCTTAACACAAAATCATCCAACTATTGACGTAGCATTGCATGCAATACGCCATTCTTTTCCATTATCACTATAAGTGAACAAATGGAATACTCATCACCAAACACAAACGCACTCAAAATGAGATGATCATACACCTCAAAATGATATCATGCACCTATTCAAACCACTTAGCACACATATTTAACACATAGCACACAAGAAATCACACAAAACGAACTCTTAGCCATTTCTAAAGGTATCACTAACCTGATTAAATCATGGATGTCACAGTATCCCCTCCTTGAGGAAATCTCGTCCCGAGATTTAACTAGCAGGCTCAACAACTCGGTCCACGAATAACTGTGGATACTTAATCCTCATCTGGTCTTCGTGTTCCCATGTAAACGCAGGACCACGTTTTGAATTCCACCTAACTTTCACAAGTGCTACCTTCCTACGTTTTAACCTCTTAATTTCTCGATCCATAATCTTTACAGGTTCCTCAACAAAAAGAAGTGTCTTGTCGACCTTTATCTCATCCAATGGCACATGCAAATTAGCATCTGCCAGACACTTCTTCAGATTTGTCACATGGAAGGTGTCATGCACGCTATTCAACTCCTCAGGTAACCTCAACCTATAAGCTACAAGGCCGACCCTTTAAAGGATCTCAAACGGTCCTACATATCTTGGTGCTAACTTACCCTTCTTTCCAAAATGCACTACGCCCTTCCAAGGAGAAACCCTTAATAATACCCGATCACCCACCTCAAACTCTAATGGCTTACGCCTATAATTAACATAGCTCTTTTGACGATCTCTTGCCGCTTTGGGCTTTTCCTTTACCAACACTACCTTATCGGTCGTTTCTTATACTAACTCAAGTCCAGTCAAACTACTCTCTCTAATCTCTGCCCATAGAACAAGCGACCTACATTTCCATCCATACAAAGCTTCAAACGGAGCACACTGAATGCTCAAATGATAACTACCACTAAAATCGATAACACATGCCCTCATTATATCTTTCAAAATATGAATCATACGTTCACTTTGTCCATCCGCTTGAGGATGCTAAGAAGTACTCAAATCCAATCGCGTCTCTATCACTTTCTGCAGCGTCTGCCAAAACCACGAGGTAAATCATCCATCTCAATCTGAGTTGATTGTCACCAGAATTCCATTTCTTTCTATTATCTCAACAATATAAATCCTTGCCAACTTCACCTCTTGAAATCTTCTTGTATAGCTAGAAAATAAGCTAACTTGATCAGTCTATCGACCATCACCCAAATCACATCATACTCACTACTTTGACCTTGGAAATTTAGTGATAAAATCCATGGTCATTCTATCTCATTTTTACTCAAGTATCTTAGGCTGTTGTAGTAAGCCAAAAGTCTTTGACATTGCAGCTTTCACCTCTTAAACAAATTCGACAATTGCTAACATAGATAGCTATATCATTTTCTACACGTGACTACCTATACATGTCCCTAAGGTTATAGTACGTCTTATCCGCTCCCGGATGTAACAAGTATCTTGATGCATGGGCCTCATCCATTACACTTCCTACCAATAGAACCTAAATTCGATCCATAAAGTACAAACTCTTGTCTCCTTTTCTTTCTATCTGTAGATCTAAACCATGTAGCCTTTCTACGAGTACGTTCTCTTGCTTAAACGCCTCACTTTAGGCTGCCAGTATCATTCCTCTTACTCGTCTTGATTTCACTCTCTCCTTCTTACTCAACGCATCACCCACTACATTCGCTTTATTGAAGTATCACACAAATCATTCTTCAAAGTCTGAAAAGCCTCTTCTGGTTTTACGCTCCACTCATAGTTCTGATTCCTCTTAGTTAGGGAAGTAAGGGGGTTCAACAATCTTAAAAAAATTTGCAATGAACGTTGGTAGTAACCTGCCAATCCTAAGAATAATCATCTAATTTCTTACTGCCTCACTCTTACTCGAGTCCACGTGAATACATTATGGTTGACCACGTGACCAAGAAAATGCACTTCTTCCAACCAAAACTCACACTTAGAACACATATCAGTCGTAACTATATATAGCCCATAAAATGTAAAAAATATATATATCTCTCTATATATGTGTATAAATAACATCTATACTAAGATAAAAATACATTCACAACTCTATCCACACACACATATATATAAATGTATAAAATATATATGATATATATAATCTATGAAAAAAATATTGTAAAAAATATATATTATATATGTATGATATAAAAAATATAATATGATCAAATGGAAAGGATAAAATAAAATAAGAATGATAAGAAGAAACAACAAACCCAAGTTTAAGATGCCACCTACAAAAAACTCATGCATCTCTCCCTTGATTTTCTCCTCTTCTATTTTAAAATATGTAGTTAAATTCCATCTATCTTCTGATTTTTTATTTGTCTTCTCAACCGATCCCTACTAATATATTATATATATATATATAATAGATATATATATATATTTACATAATACATATATACATATATACATATATACAATATATACATATAATACAAATATAACAGTATATATAACAAATTTATATATACATACATTGAGAAAATACAATTCTAAAATTACATATATAAATTATGATAGTATATATTATATATATATAATACATATATATATATATAAATATATATATGATAATACGGTAGCGTTAGGAGTCAAATGCAGTTTTCTAAATAAAAGGATAAGAAGTAATCGATAACCGCATATCCGAGATCAAATAGCCGAACTTAAATTAAGATGCATCTCTATAATCTTAGATGCATTATAACGCAGTCATATGTGTTTTCTTTCCAAGCTTTTATTAATGCAATATACTATATTTAGAAGCATTTTTATTTTTTTTGTTCCTCGCATGTGCCGAAACATCAAAATCAATTTGCACCATCTACACATCAAGTTAATGTTCAAAACTTAAAATGGTGCATCTAAATGAATAGAAATGCATATAATGCAAGTCATTGCATGTCAAATATGTAATTTTAGCCACTTCTCACCACTTCTTATTTAAATTACTTCTCACTGGATCCCTACTCTACATACGTATATATATATATATATATATATACGTAATGTATACATACAAAATGAATGTGTAATCCTTCAAACCTGATGACAAGTGAACAAGCACCAATTTGAATCAAATTTTTTTTTTTCCTCCAAGTCAATGTACAACTCATTTAAGATCAATGTATAAGTCAATAATGCCTAAAAATCTAATTAGGTATTTTAAGCTCCTAAACCATATTTAAACTTCCCACCTCTTTAACACAAGGTACAAGAACTTAATGCATGACTTCTAAACCCTAATATATCCCTAATCTTAACCCTAATCCATGTTTTAAAACCCTAAACCCTAAATGAAACCCTAAAAACCCTAATTTTATTTTAAAACCTTAAACCTTAAAACTAAACCCTAAAACTTAATCCTAAGCCCTAAAACCTAATCCTAAACCCTAAACCTTAATCCTAACACTAATTGTAAACCTTAATCTATCCTAAACCCTAACCCTAACTAGAAATTAAAACCCTAAACCTTAACTCGAAATAAAATGAACTAGACATCCTTTTCTTTCATTTTGACCCATTTTTAAAGCAACCAAGCACCTCAAGCACCTCTATGACATCATCAAGCAAGCAACCAAGTAGCTTACAAGCACCTCCATCACCTCCTTGTCTTCCTTTTCAGATGTGGCCTCCAAACAACCATTCCACACCTTCATGGCTAGTTCTAGCCTTCATTACTCATCTTACTATCATACCTTACTCACCTTAGCTAGCTAGGACACTTATCAAACCCTTAGATACCAAGAAAACTTAGGCACCAAGGGCCTTGAGCCTATAAATAGCTGAACTCCCCATTCCTTTCAAATCATACCTCAAAAACTCATATATTCATCAATAGAGTCTTAACTCAGATCAAGGAAGGTCAAGAGAAGTCCCTAAGCTCATAATAGAAGCCACGAATCAAGAAAAACAAAGCCTTGAAGCCGTTGCTAGGCGTATGAACCCGAAAACCCCATTTTGACCCACTTTAGCTTAAGTAAGCCTAAGATCTTGTTCCATAAGCTTATATTTTGTACAATAATGTTCATACTCTTAATATCATATATGAACTCTTGTTTGATGCTTTAAATCCTCAAACCTATGTGTTTTTGGTAAAAACCCTAAAAACAACCCGTTTTGATTTTCTAGCTAAAGAATCCTTTATCTAAACTTTTGTTACATTAAAACATCTTATTTTAGCTTATACTAATAAGCTATAACCTGCAAATATCTATATGGAGATCATAAAATAAGCGTGCATAGGCTTTTTGGACTTGTTATCGCAAAAGTTGCCATGCATAGGGGTATATATCGTAACTTTCTAAAATTTATAACTAGAGGGGCTGATAATGTCATTTTCCTAAAGTTATAACTATGAGGGGTTGTTTTGCCAAATTCTAAAGTTAAAGGTTTAAATTATATATACTTATATATAAAGACTAAACTTGTAAAAGTTTATAAACCAAGGGTATATACTATCATTTTTGTATTCTTAAAAATATAAATATAATATTTTTATACAAATTATAAAAGTATATATCAATATTATAAGACTTAATTATGTTAAAACCCACTACATTTTGTCATTATAATCAACGATCGACGCATTTTTTCAATCAATTACGTTAAATTATTTTTAACGTACTTATCATCGACTAGCTTTTGAAGAAACTTAAAATCTTATTGTATCACGTTACTAGGGAGCTTCATATAAGGGATTTCATTTGGGTATACGTTTTGAAGAGTTTGCTGGATTTACGATTTAAAGTGTACTGGCTCCTCAAACGTTTACTACATGACTTCTAAATTATGATGGCCCAAACAGTGATACAATATTTCCATAAATTGATAAATCAAAGACATACGTTAAACATCATGAAGTTTTAAAACATAAACCATCACACTAAGACTTGACATATTACCCCAGGTTGTGTGACAAAGCCTTACTCAATTTCATACATACTTTTTGCCATCAATCAGATTTCCCTGTACTGTTAAGGTGAGTTCATAGCCTCGCATTCAATCTTTTAAATATTTCATAAACCCGCGAGGGGGATACATGCTATAAACCATGAATGCAAGTTTTTTTTGTATGCTATCCTGATACATTATTTCCTAAGTCCCAACTTTTGCCATTAAGTCCCCACTATCATAAACCGTTAATTACTTGTCGGGGTAAGCGCGAATGTTGTGAATAGATCTATTTGGACTGACTTCCCAGTAGTGTACCTATACGTCGATAACCAATAACTCATTTTGATAACTTTGGCGGGTGTTTGGCAAAGACACCTGTTGTTAATTATTTGTGGTTATTGATTACCTATGGCTTTCCGGTGTCATGACATAGGCAATAATTACTATTTTCAGGATATTTGTATGTGTTTTGCAATTATTACAAACCATGGGTGTAGTAACACGTACCCACTATTGAGCTTGTATTCAAAACTGCTTACTATAAACCTATCAATTTCACTTAACCTTTGTGTTGACTTTTTAGCGTGTTTATCTCAGGTAACTGAACATCTTATGGCACGGAGTGGCACGGACTTGAAAATGGCTAAACTGTTATCATTCAAACTTTATGTTTTCATGTAGATTTTGGGACCTCTGTTTGTAAAAACTCTGATGAAATAATGAATGATAACTTATCTTTTAAAAACATATCTTTTCAAGTCATTTTTCTATGAATTAAGACAGTTGATACTATGAAATAAAAACCCCAGATTAGCTTCCGCTATATAGTGTCCCAAAAATGGGGGTGTTATAGATTGGTATCAAGAGCCACGGTTATAGAGAACAAGGTTAAAACCTTAACTATAAATACTTTTCTTTTTCCATCCAAGAAAGTCCTCTGTGCCACTACATCTCCTGAATAGTATATAAAGATACATAACTATTATACTATTATATAAATAACTTATGTTATTTACTACCGGGTTGTTAACAGAGTGATGTCTTCTCCCAACCATCCTACTTCCGAGATTGAGGATGCTTTTTCCTCTAACTTTCCTGAATTTATTCCGACTTCTCCAAACTATGTCCCAGCTTCATCGAGAAAAACTTATTCTAGCTCTTCTAACTCATTTGGTGTAGTTCCAATAGCTTCACCAACTCTTTCGCTTTTTCATGATGACCCCTACATGAAGGTATTGCAAGCATTTTATGCTAAAGAATCACCTATTCCACCACCAACTATTGTGCCTCTATCTTCAATGTTTAATCCTTAAGAATTCTTTCTTCCTGAGGGATTATTGTCACCTAAGAAACATAACCAATCATCCTCCTCTACTTTTTCCCTACCTCAAGAATTTGAGATGGGAGAAAGCTCTCGTAAGACAAGTTTGGAACGTCACGAGGAGCAAATTAAGGAAATTCTGAATTACCTGGATGAACTCTCTCTCGACCGTATTGAACACATAGAAGACAAAATAGAAGGTCTCAAAAATTACCGGGTGATTATACAACAAGATTTCGACAATCTGGAGGCTGAACTCCAACAAGCTCGTGCTCAAATTACTAAACTTCAAAAGAAGCAAATGGGAAATAACCATAAGATTTCTCTAGCTCGCTTCAGATAACTTGATCTATAACTCAAAGAACAATCAGGAAGGACCATCAAACTATTAGATTAGATCCTAGTTATAGCTTATGTTAGAACCTAGCCACGGGAGGTGTGGTATAAATAAAAACACTTGTCAAATCTTGACTATGTATAGTACAAATGCAAGTTGTTCATGATATAATACAATGGCAATCCTGTTATATACCTTGTTGTTTCATAATACCGACT
This sequence comes from Tanacetum coccineum, assembly GCA_026074375.1. NCBI lineage: Eukaryota > Viridiplantae > Streptophyta > Magnoliopsida > Asterales > Asteraceae > Tanacetum > Tanacetum coccineum. The sequence continues at coordinate 7,972 of BQNB010067592.1, read as the reverse complement.
TATCTCTCTTGCATCATCATCTCCGTCATCATCATTATGAATCATACCCTGACTTCTAAATAAATCATAGATACTTATTTATATGATTTATATATGATTTCGATAACACTAAAGTGACAATGTTTATTTTTTGAACCTTTTAATCAATTTTAAGAACATTGATATCATTCATATTACGTTGTTGTCTTTATGCTAATAGAATACCTCCCTAAAGGACATTCACCATCCTTAAGCTACCAGCCATGACTCAGCTGCCATCAAGAAACTAGTTGCTGATAGTGTCACCGCGGCTCTGGAAGCACAAGCTGCAACAAATGGAAGTACTCGAAATACCCAACAGAACACCAGACCTACTAGAACCCTACTAGCAAAAACGTGACACTTAAAGTGGTTCATAAGCTGCAACCTTTCTACTTCAATGAAAGGAAGCATGGCCTATTCTCGGTTGAACTAACTAAAATCAGTATTCCTCTTATAGCAAATGTACCAAGGAAAAACAAAGTAACATTGTGTTACCGGTACCCACTGATGACACCACAAAAAGAAAAGAAAAAGAAAAAAGAAAAAAAAAAAAAATAAAATAAAAAAAAAAATAAAAAAAAAAAAAAAAAAAAAATAGCCTAGTGGAATGCATACGCCCAACCTATTAGAATAGATCAAGCCAATCAGATCACTTGGACTGAATTGAAAAGACTCTTAACAAACAAGTATTGTCCACAAACTGAAGTCAGAAAGATAGAAGTTGAACTTTACAATCTGACTGTAAAGGGAAATGATCTTAAACCTTACATTAGAAGATTCCAAGAATTAGCAATCTAATGCCCGAACATGGTACCAAACACCAAGAAACTCCTGGAAGCTTTCATCGGAGGATTACCTCGAAGTATTAAAGGAAATGTACCGCCCTAACCCAAACTTTAGAAAGCCCAATTAAACATAGCCCAAAGGCTAATGGATCAGGTAACAAAGCACACTCCAGTACAAGTATCAAGTGATCATAAATGAAATTTTGACGACAGAAGAACTTTTAACAATAACAACAACAATTACCGCAACAACAACAACTACCATAACACCAACACCAATAATCACAAATCACAACAAAACAGAAGGCAAGAAGCTGTCAAAGCTTATGCTGCTACTCCAACTGAGAATAGTATGTATGCTAGAATCCTCCTATTATGTAGAAAATGTGATCTACACCACACAAGACCTTGTACTATTAAGTGTAATACTTGAAACAAGGACGTGCCATTTGACCAAGAACTGCCAAAACAAGAGGCCAGCCACTGGAAGTAATCAGCTACCAGTGACAGTTATTTGTCATGCCTGTGGAGAGAAAGGGCATTATACAAATCAGTGCCGAAAGACCAACATCAATGCCCAGGGAAGAGCCTACATGCTAAGAAACAAAAATGCTCACCAAGACTCGAACGTAGTCACGGGTACGTTCCTTATAAACCAACATTTAGCTAGAGTATTATTGATTTCGGAGCAGATAAAAGCTTCATATCCATATCTCTTGCCTCTATGCTAAATATTCTACCTATTACAATAGGTACCTTTTACGATATCGAAATGGCTGACGGAAATCTAGTATGCACAAACACCATTATTCAGGGTGCAACTCTGAGTTTGTTAAATCAACCTTTCGAAATTGATCTTATGCCAATTAAACTCGGTAGTTTTGACGTCATCGTTGGTATGGATTGGCTGTCCAAGTATCATGCCAGAATTATCTGTGACGAGAAAATCATCCATATTCCCATCGACGGAGAAACTTTAATCATTCGAGGTTGATCGTGAAAGTTGAGAAGAGGGCCTCGCGTTAAGGCCTCAGTGATCATTGGTGAGAAAAGACCAATAGGTATATAGGTAGTCCCGAGTGATGTGCGAAGTGGGTTTCATGAGCCCACGCGTGAGGATGAGAAATGAAGGGTTATCGATTGGGGGGACTGGCACGAGGAGACATAGACTAGAGGGAGATATACTGGCGGGGCGGACGTGATAGGCAGGACTGGTGAGAGATATGTCTCTCAAGTTCTTTAGTCTTGTTTGGAGCGCGAAGGGAAGGCGAGATCAGCTAGCCTATATATGGCCTATAGGCGCGCGTCAACATGGTTTCCTCTCTTGTAGGTGATCCCACTGCGAATACTCTCTCGTCGAACGTATCCGAACGGACTAGAGACACACAAAGACATACCGACAACACCACCAACGTGCGCACCCCCGATCAATCTCTCACTCACAGAGTCTCCGGCGTGTATTCCCACTCTCCGCACATCTACCACTCCTTCCCGTCTCCACCACCACAACGGCGCGACGAGACCGCAACAACTGAGACAGACAGACATCTCTCCGACACATCACACAGACGCTTCTGAATCTGCGCGTGACTAACACCCCCGCAGGCGCATGTAGATACTTCACAGTCTCGTGCCCTCACAGGCTCTACTCCGAGGGAGATCGCGCGTCTGATATCGCAGCTTGGGGACAAATCCTACTGCTGATCGTAGCTGATACAACTACTATTCCTGTCTCTCTCGTCGCTCTGAGTTGCGTCTCTCGCCGGACCTACTACTATGCCACTGTGCATCTCTAGGATCACACCTCGTTAGTGATGATGAAGGTCTCTTAGACGATACAGAACCAAGCGAAACCTCTGGAACGGTGAGAGCGTGCGATGCGTGACTGCGACCTCACAGCGGACTTCGTCAAGTTGAGCGCCGTTGCTCCATATTAGTTGTAGTAGCGAACAGCAGTTTCTAAGCCAACTCATCTATTATCCACTTTGATTCTTCTTCAACTGGGCGCTAGGGAGAGCGCGTGAGCTGCGCAGCCGAGAGCACATGCGTTACGTTTCAGGAGTGTCCATTACTGAATACCTAGCCTATGCGTGATAAGACGAGATATGATCATCCGTGTGCCGCTCACACAGTGGACGTTGTTCGCACATGCAGATTGGTCAGAGTGAACAGCGACAGTACGAGAGACACAGGAAAGATTCTCGTCGACTGAGATACGTGTGGGCGAAGGGCGCAACTGAGAGAGCCAACGACACTCCCACATGAGAGTGGTGCGAGGGATGGTGGAGAGGGAGTGTGATCACAATGTGTTGCGAGTTGTGGGTGGTAAATTTACATCATGGTTCCCAACACAACAAACGGTGAACCATCGCTCGATATTCGAGGGAGTCGGGTGAGTATGGGAAGATTGGGGTGGGTGAAAATCAGTAGAACTCTACATGCTCTGATAGAGCTGAGGGGTGATAGATGGGGTTGTGGGTGGGGTTGGTGGTTGGGAAGATCTTGCACCTCGAGATAGATCTATCATACTGACTGCATGTTGATGTGGAGTTTATGTGTTATGTTATAATTAGTGTGGAGTGATATGTGTTGAGAGGACTGGTTTAGATTGTGTGGGTGAGTTTTGGTAGTAGTAATTGTGGAGGATGATTGTGGTGTGTAGAGTGTTAGTTGAGTGTTCTATACTTGGGGTGGAGTGGGGGGTATGGGTGTTGGGTGTGATTGTAGTGGTGGGTAAAAAATTTGTTGAAATGGTTTGGATAGAAGTATATAAGTGAGCGCGCGAGTAGAGAGAGTGTAGCGTAACTCTCTTATATAGAATCTATTTGTGAAGACTATATAGCGATGCGTCGCGTAGTAAATTTGGGACTAATAGACAAATTTATCGTACATATTTGATTTTGGGAGTTAAAAGAGATGAGGTTAAAATTATATCTCTTTTTAAATTATGTTTTTGGAAAAATCTTATATTTTTTTATTGTGGTTAGGGTTTATTTGAATGGGATTGTAGTTTATTTTATGGTAGAATTGAGTGATGGTAATTTTTAGTGGGGGGGGGTTAGGTATGAAATGATTGAATGAGGGTTATTTGTTTTTGGTGGTTTGATGAAATATTAGATTAAATGTTTTTTTATTAAAGATGTGAGATTGGTTAGGGGGGAGAGAGTTTTTGATTTATATGAAGTGATGTATGTTGGGGGGATAGTGATATTTTGGAGGTTAGTGGATGTTTTATTTTTGGTTATTGTGTGTTAAAGGTTTTGGTAGAAATTGTCTGGATTATTCTTATCCACCCTGAAGCTATGTTGGGCAAGGCCTTAACTAAAAAAACAAAGCAAACAACTCCGAGTTAGATCATTATCATACATCATCCAAATTACCATCACAAATCCTCCAAACTCAAACTGAAGCACTCAAGGAAGAAAATATCAAGGCTGAAAACTTACGAAGTAATGGATAAAGCATTGGAAATACGTCCTGATGGAACTCGTTGTATTAAGAATCGAAGCTGGTTACCACTCTTTGGTAATCTGAGAGACTTGATTATGCATAAGTCCTATAAATCGAAGTATTCCATTCCCCTAGGTTTTGACAGAATGTATCAGGATCTAAAGAAACTCTATTGGTGGCCTAACATGAAGGCAACCATCACTGAATATGTTGGAAAATGTTTAACATGTTCTAGAGTTAAGGCAGAATGTCAGAAGCCATCCGGCTTACTGGTACAACCAAAGATTCCTATGTGGAAGTGGGAGAGAATAACGATGGATTTTGTTACAAAACACCAAAACATCAACAGACATAACACAATCTGGGTTATTGTCGATCATGTTACCAAATCCGCACATTTCATCCCTACCCAAGAGACAGATAGTATGTGTTAGAAATTATGCATTCTTGAGTTATAACCTAGTGTAGTTATACTAGTTAGTACCGCTAGATGTAATTTGTACTGACATACATAATTGTTTCGTACTGAACAAATAGTTTAGTACCTGTTAGTATTAAAAATAGTTAGTGACCGTGATAAAAGATATCCATGATCAAATCTTAGGAAAGGATATGCCTGATCTTATACTGTATTTGTAAAGCCCATTATGGGGGGGGGGGGGTTTTTTTTTGTACCTTGGTGTAAAAGGAACCTCGGCATAGTTAGTAGATATAGTGTAACACAAATCAATAGAGATCGATTAGCAATCATAGTTTTTGTAATCTGTAACCTAGGCAGATTCAAGTTATAATATAATGGTGCAGTTGGATCTTAGTATTGTTCTCTTAGCATTATTGATAGTTTCCGCAAATCAAAATTTAAATGTTCAAATTCAGTGTGTTCATTATTGGTTTGCTTCAGAATTATCTAAGAGGAACAAACCCTTTCCAAGCTAAAGTTTAAGAGCTATCAGGAAAATATCCAACAAGTGAGATAATCAGAGCTTGTGTTGAAACTCTAAAATAAGAAGAACTCAATTGTAAGATAGCAGAACAAGACATTCCTTCACCCACTATCATAGCAATGAAAATCCCTATCATCAGGAAGGGAGAAAATGATATTTGGAGCATGAGAATGTGACAATATATCTGTCACACATACCATAACCTATGGGATGTTATTGTCAATGGAGATCTAAAAGAAGAGCTTGCACCAACTGGAGAAACATCTGCTCCTCCTGCTCCTAGAAGACTGCTCTAACAACTGGTTTCTAAAATGAATCAGAAGAGTTAAGGCATCTTGCTTTTTAGCAATACTTGATGCATACCTCCTCAAGTTTCCCAAAAAAAAAAATGATTGCAGATGCTAAATCACTCTGGGATGCAATCAAATCAAGGTTTGGAGGTAATGAAGAATCCAAGAAGATGCAGAAAAATGTTCTAAAACATCAGTTTGAAAACTTTTCTACTGCATCAAATGAAAGGTTTAGAAAAGGCTTATGATAGTTCCAAAAAACTCATAATCAAGTAGGGGGTTCATGGTGTGCTCCCCATATCAAAGAATATATCACAAGAAGTATCTACGAATCCTTCCATCCGTTCATGAAATGAGAATATGCTCTAATCATGAGAAATAAGCCAGACATTGATGAGATTGATATTGATGACCTCTACAACAACCTTAGGGTCTACGAAGATGAGATGAAAAGGTCTTCAAGTTCCACTTCTACTTCTCAGAACTTGGCATTTCTTTCCTTTGAGAACACTAGCAGTACTAATGAAGTTAGTACTGCTAGTGGAGATTTTGGGGTTAGTACTGCTGGAGGAATTAGTCAAGTTTCATCTACCCCATGTGCTCATGATGTAGCGTGCTCTTTCTTTGCACAACCAACAACCAGTCCTCAACTTGAAAATGAGGATTTTTAGCATATTGATGAAGATGACTTGGAAGAATTGGATCTTAGATGGCAGGTGGCTATGTTGACTGTTAGAGTGAGGAAATTCATTCAGAAGACGGGAAGGAACATGGACTTTAAAGAAAAACGACATGTTTCACTTGATAGATCAAAAATTGAGTGCTACAACTGTCATAGAAAAGGGCACTTTGCTAGGTATGGAAGATCTGGAAGGAATCAAGGGAAAAGATCTTATGGTGACAATGGCAGGAGCAATGCACCAACAAATGAATCTTCATCACAGGCACTTGTGGCTCAAGATTGACTAGAGGCTTATGACTGGAGTATGATTTTGATGGTAGAACCATTCAACTATAGCTTTTAATGCAATCTCTTCTTCAAGCTCATCAAGTTCTTCTGACAATGAGGTACAAAAATGTTCTAAACAATGTCTTAAATCTTTTAAAACTCTTCAAAAGAATTATGATAGTGAAAGAGAAAAACATATCAAAGAAAAACTAGAAATCAGGGGTTATGAGATAGCCTTAGAGTCACTAGAATCTAGGATTCTTGGACATGAAAAGAATGAATTGGCTTGGGGTGAGAAATATGAATTTCAAAACTATGATCTTAAGTATAGAGAAATAAAAATTAACAACCTTAAAACAGAATTAGAAAAAGTTGTTAAGGAAAGAGATGAGTTGAAAGTTAAGATAGAAAAATGGGAAGAATCATCCAAGAGTCTTAATAAATTACTCAACAGTCAAATGAATGCTAATGATAAAAATGGTTTAGGATGTGGCACACAAATGGATGAAATGAGTAACAAGTTTGAAACTGATAGTGAGAATAGTTTTAGTATTTTTGATGGCAGATCTAGTGATGAAGATTCCACATCAGCTAATGATAGGTCTTCCAAAGCAGAGGGGTATAAAGTTGTTCCCCCTCCCATAACAGGGAACTTCTTAACCCCAAGAGCTGACATAGCATTTGCAGGGTTAGATGAATATGCCATTAGGAATAAAATCATTGAGTCACAAACAACTAAGCTTAATACTAAAACAAGTGAGACTGTAGGTAAAACAAATAATGCAAATACTGAAAAGCCTAAGTCAGTCAGTAAGTCAGTTGTGTCTAATCCTAATATTTACAGAGATAGTGTTATCATTGAGGATTGGAACTCAGATGATGAGGAAGAAGGGTATGAAATGCAAACAGTTAGACCTGAGACTCAAACAGTTAAGACTAGAGATGCTAAAAGTGGTCAAACTTCTAAGAAACAAGGAATTGGTTTTAAGAAAGTAAAAGCTTGTTTTGTTTATAAAAGTACTGACCATTTGATTAAAGACTGTAATTTCCATGACAAAAAGAGTCAAGATCCTAAGCTGAAAAATGTGGTTAATACTGGTCAAAGGGAGGGCAAACCAGTATGGGATAATACCAAAAGGGTTAATCATCAAAACTTTTCAAAATATCCACATTTAAGTAAGACATTTGTCCCATCAGGAGTACTAACAAGAACAGGATTTGTTAGTACTGCTAGGCCTGTCTGTACTGCTAGACCAAGTGTTAGTACTGCTAGGCCAAGTATTAATACTGCTGGGCCTGTTAGTACTGCTAGGCCAAGTATTAATACTGCTAGGTCTGTTAGTACTGCTAGGCAAGTATTAATACTGCTAGGCTTGTTAGTACTGCTAGGCCAAGTATTAATACTTCTAAGCCTGTTAATACTGCTAGTACAAGTATTAGTACTGCTAGGCCTATTTATGCTTCTAGACCCATGTACCCAAGAATGGACAATGTAAGACCAAGAGGCTCATGTTCACCTATCAAGAGGTCTTA